>JARHVA010005792.1:287500-300000 GCA_037957365.1 Torreya grandis | reverse complement strand
TTATGGAAGGTTTGGCACTTGGATTATTTCCTTAACTTTCTTAATTATCTACCATTTTCCTACAAGGAATTGTTTTATGTTAGTTTTAGATCTTAATTATTAGATAAGCATTGCATACATGTAAAATGTCCACATGTGTGTAAAACATCACTAAAATTCAATAGCATCACTTTTATATAACAACATTGTACACTTGAGCAATGCATTGGGAAATCATCATAATATTAGTGAAGCATTATGAGTTTGTATAAGCATATATTACTTAGAAAATAATCGTAGTGATGGAAAACCATAGTAGTGATGGAAAAACATTCCAAGCTTATAAAAGCATTGAAATTACATAAATACATCACATATTTATAAAAACATTACACTAATGTAATCACATATTAGACTTATAAAAACATAACATGAAATAAAATCATCATGGTTACTTATAAAATAATCATTGGCTAAGAAAATAATTTCATTGATGGAAAACCATCACTGGTATATAAATTGTTTTCAAGTATGAAAAAGAATCATGGCATATAAAAGCATCTTTATATAATTAAAGTTGATAAATGTATACAATTTATAAATGATAAAAAACATGCTTTATATTGGATCAATAGATTTTTTAAAATGCAATAATGGAAGATTTTTCTATTTGTATCAATAGATTTCATTATTTATTCAAATCATTTTATACTTACCCAATCATTAAGTAGTTTGAAGTTGAATCTTACTAAGATGAAAAATAGTGTTTCATTTCAAGAATACATATTGGTAGATTTGTAATATTTGGGTTCGGTATAACTAGTAAATTTAATTAAATTTAAATTTTTAATTCTAAAATTTTAGCAAGTGTAATCCAAACACCCATAGAATTTATGGTGACCCAAACATTGTTTAAATTCCTAAACAATTGATTGTTTAGTGATCCATGAAAAAAACCCATTGGTATTATAAATAGTTTATAAATTCAAGTGGAAAACACCGACTTTCATGAATTGTTATGGTGAAATATTGTGCATCTCTACATTATCCACATAACCAATCTTGAGTTATTAAATCACCACTATTCATCTAACTACAAATATTTGTCATTGATTTTTTCCATGTCCTCCACAAAACATAATTACAAAGACTTATTGCTATTGATTTTTTTTATTTTTTTAAGTATAAAAAATTACAATATTAGTTTAAAAATTCACTCATCAAGTACCTATTTCATTAATATCATTATTATATGCATCCTTTTCTAGTACAATGTTAGTTGGACATAATAACTACATTATTATTCTAAAATATCATATACTTTCAAAAAATATGATTCACAATAAAATTATATCTTCATAATAAATATGTGTTTAATGATTAAATAAACATATAATATTTGGATTTATTGTTAGTTATTTAAATTTTAAAAGAAGCATTATAGACAAATTTCTTGCATGATTGAAGGATTAATATTGAGGAAAATATATAACTGGCATAGATACCTTAAATACATTTATCTAAAATACACCGAGAGATATCAATGTTGAGGCATGTATATTATGATTCAGGTTAGATAGGCATGTCAATATTGATATCTCTCATCATATTTTAGATAAATGTATTTAAGATATCTATGCTAGTAGCACCCATAGGTGTGGCATATACATTTAACAATAAATATCAATTAATGCATCATTTCATATTCATACAAATAATAAATATATATCACTTTCAATGATAATTAAATAAAATAATTTCAAATACATCAAAATCTAAAATAAGTATAATAATAGTGATATTAAACATGTAAAATTATTGTAGTTCTAAGGACCTGAATCTCTCTTTTTCAGCGTTCCATTTGGAAAGTTGTTTTCCTATTTTTAACTTCTCATATCTGTCATATGAAAATGGAGACCAAACTATGAGTCTTTTCAAATATTTTACATGTGAGATGGCCACAAATGTTAACTCTAATATTTTTGTATGCCTTATGTCAATTATTGCTTTAGAAAGAGTCAATCCTTGTGATTTATGCATGGATAATCCCCAAGCTAGTCGTAAAGGTAGTTGTCATGTCTATTCCCTTTGTATAGGGGTAATTATAATTATATGTGGAGTTGCATCAAGAAATGGTATTCCAAACTAACTATCAAATTCCACCATAACATATGTAGGTAGCTCTAGTGGGAAGCTTCTAGGTTTGTATGCTATACTTTAAATATATCCTAGAGATCCATTTACAAGTTCTACTTCTATCCATAGATTGGAGGTTAACATCACCCTTGAATTCTTAGTTATTAATAACTCTATATCCAATTTATCAATCTGACCTCTTAATGGATTTGTACTACCTGTTCTAGTTGTAATGCTCTATGCAATCGGTCCTTTTAATGATTTTAATTTCATTCTATTATGATTTTTCACATTATTATTTGTTGAAAATAAATGAATATCATTATCAAAATATTCATGATGCTTGGGTGTAATACACTATTTGTCCTTGACATCAATAGTTTCTGATCATCAATAGTCAGATGTGCATCTCTAAAATTTGTGAGCAGTTGTCGAAACCTTTTGTGGTCATCACATTCTCCTTCTTGTCTCAATACCTTATTCAGAGTAACAAATATTGTGAATTCTTCCCAAAATAGTTTTTTATGTTTGTTACAATTGTATGTTGCTTTATCACTCATAGGAGGTTGCTGGCCCAGATCTCCTACTAAAATGATATATCTACCTCAAAAACTCATGTTTGATTTTTTTGGAAAATCTTGATAAAGTTGTGCATCTATGTTTTGTAACATTTTTTACCCAATGCAACTCATTTCATCAATCAATATGTATTTTATATGATGCATTTATTCTTGAAAAGTTGTGAGTCTTGTTCCTTCTAATTCAGTAAAGTCTGCGATTGGGATTCGTAGTGTTGAGTAGATTATTGAAGCACCAATATTAAACACTAAAAATCCATATTGCTTGACGCTAAAAATCGATAATCAATTTTCTCTTGTTGACATTTATGGAAAATTGGACCTTTAGGTGCTTGAGAGATATTTATGTCGAGGTAACTTTCTTGACAAATATAAGACATACGTGGTCAAGCCAATTTTTCTAGACAATGGCGAAAAACCATTTGTAAAGTCTTCAAATCTACCTCAATATTTCCACCATTATCATGTGTATTTTATAAATTATAGTCAAGATCGCTATCCATGGCATTTATTTCTCTATTATCTAGCATGTCTAATACACATTATATGGTCATGGAATTCATTTATTTAGAGTTAGCATTAGTATTTGCGTTCATTTGATGATGTCTTTAAAATGATTCATGATTACGTTCTTGTAGTTGGTTTCTTTCTTCCACTATAAATTGATTCAAATGCATTTCTATTTGAATTATTCTTATTAATCTTTGATGATCGTATTGTGAAGTTCATGCACGATATGCCATCATTTCTTGTGCATGTTGTCTCATTCATGCTTCTAGCTCTTCAACTAGCATTTCAACCCTATGTTTTGCATGTCTTTCTCTTTCATTCTCATTATGTTGTTGTCTTTATTCCTCTATCATTTGTTCACATTGTTGTCTTTGATATTGTTGAGCATATTCTTTGATATTGTATTTGTTGTTCTTCAGTTTCAAAATTCAATCGTGAGTGAGCCATACCTATAAAAAATAAGCATAAAACATTCAAAATTTTATCCAACAATTTTAAAATACAATATACTTAATTAATTAATAAATAATAACAATAATTTATCCATAAATTTTAATAAAAAAATATCAATTACTAATAATTATATAATACATATACAATTTTATTTTAATTTTAAATAAAATTTTACCATCTTAAAAAAATATTTTAATAAATTTTATCTTTATAAAGTTGACATGTGATTTGTTACAAAACCTTTTTCATATTATATTATTTTAATTTTATTTAAAATTTACACATAATGAAATGAAAAATAAATTTAAATAAAAAAACTAACCTAAACCATATAACTACATCTATCTTTTATATCATTACACTATATATATTAATTCATTATCGCATAGTTACATATATCCTAATTATCCTATTAATGTCTTAGTATATAGATATTAATAATACATCTATAGATATCTTATATAGATGTATATGATATTATAGTATATAAGATGAACATGAAATGATGCTAATATTTAGATGAGCGTATTATATTTATTATATCTTATATGTATGTTAAAAAATGCATTCTGGAGTTAACTACGACATATGGTTTGATTGATCCTATGCATTGCGGAGTTCAAATCGCATAATCGGGATTGACATTTCATATGGTTTGAGTTATGCATTTTACCCTTCTCTGATATTTAATGGTTTGATTGATGCGGATTCATCTCTACGGCATATGCGGGGTAAGGAAAAAAAAATTAAATAAATAAATCTAAATAAAATTAAAACCATATCACTACGGATCCTAATCGATTATTATTTTACTATTATCCCTTATTTGGTGCGAGCAAATTCTATTCCGTCAGTTATATTAAATATTAATAACCCAGGTTTATGAATGTATATCAATTAAGGCAACAAAAACCTAAAATGATTATACTTAAAAGTAAAGAACCAATAAAAAACCCTAAAATGATTATACTTAAATCAACAAATTGATTATAATAAATAAACCAATTTTTCTCAAACCTGCACTCAAAGAAACAGTGCCAAGTAACAGCGACGACAGGGACAATTTGCAAGTGTAAAATTGGGAAGATAAGAAACATTCGAGCAAAGGGAAAATGCTGTAAAATATGTGTTTATGCTACAGAATATATATTGTTCGAGATTTAGAGATTTGTTCACTGTTTTTTATGCTGTCTGTTTTGTTGTGTATTTATATATTTTGTTGAATCTTTTCTCATATATTTATTTTCAAATGATGCATGAGTTGAGTATATATTTTTTTGTCGGTTAATATTTTTTTTATTTTGTTAATTTGTAGGCTCACTAAAAATAAAAGTGAACCACTCACGTTATTACACTCTTTAAATTATGCCTCTTGGTATAATAAATATAGTTTATTTATCTAAGTAAAAATATGAAAATTCGGCTTTTATAATTTAATATTAGTATAAATAAATTATAATATATCCATCTCTTGTGGTGACAGCATTGTTTTCATTTACATAATTATATATTTTGAAAAATATATTGTCAAGTGTTTGAAAAAACTAATTAATCAAAGAATAGAAACATTGATCAATCACAGTCAATATTAATATTTAATATATTACTAACTTAGCTCATTATAAATAATAACATTATATTAACTGTATAAATTAGGTGCAATGTAAACACTAATAGATCAAAGAAGTTGCTTGCAATTTTTTCAAAAAAGAAAGTAGGAAAAATACAAAGATATTATTTTAGAAATCTTATTGAATATTTTGAGAACCAAGAATATAATGCGAAGGTGAAAAAATAGATTCATTCTTCAATATTTTTAATATTAATGAAGGTAATTAGAAAATAAAGAGAATCGGTGACAAATCCCTGTGAGAGTTTTGACAAGGAAAACAATATTTGATCTTCTCTTTTCCTTATATGGATTTATGTGCTTTATTAAATTCTTGAATATGTTTTCAAAGAGAAAGGAGGAAAAATAAGGTCTTGAAATGATTTCACTCTTATTATTTGTTATATCCTAATTGTGTTTTAGAAACACTAATAGGATATACACTAGTATATGAAATTAGATGATTAAATATGGTATTTAGTTCATGTAAAAGCTTTGAAGAGAGTGAAATAGCTATAAAAGTGGTATATGTTATTATAAATATAATAAAATGATAAGTAATTATATTTTTTGATTGATAGTCTTATTATGACTAAGTTTTCATAGTTGAAAATAAATTTAGGTAAGCTTATGATTTATCAATATCTAAAATAAGGCTTTTATTTGTTTAGGCTTGATTATGTTAGCTTTGGGACAATATCAACTATTGATAGTGACCTACAAAATGCCTGAAAGTGACATTTGTGAATAAGAGGGTATGTGACTATAAATTCAACTACATCTACCTCTAAAAGATTTGTATATCAAATAGTGAATCCTAATACTACATATAACTCAAAAAATCCTCCACCATTACCTTGAAAGCCTAAGTATGACTATGAGGGATATAAAGTTAAATGAATAAATAAATTCTAATGGTTAGATTTGAACCCAATCACCCATGTTTATGATTGACCATTTTATATGTATCTTATACTCAAATGAGGGAAATGAATCTACACATAGCTATTGCATCTAGTGTGATTGTGTAGTTGTGATCCTTCACTATATCAGTATAACTAATGGTTTTGATTTTATACTTTATAATGCTTCCTTTGAATTTGATTTAGTTTAATTCATACATTACTTATTATTGATCCTAGGGATTTATTCTAAAATTAGGAATGATATGGTAGTATTGATCAATGTGAAATAATGTATATATGTGTACCATATAATTTCCAGACCCCCTATCAATTTAGATCCTAATTTATAGATATGAGTCGATTTGAAGAATTTTTCATGTCATTGACATGCTAGGAAGAAGGGATGACCTTAAATAAATATATTATTTTATAAATTAGGTGCTTCTATGATAGATTTGGTATCATTAGGCTTAGTTTATGATACAATAATGATGTCAACTAAAGATGATGTTAGTTACCAATGCATAGGACTGAATTGAGAATCTAAGCATATCTATATAGGATATTAATGTAGGTTTCAAACTTACATTATGTTTAATATAAGTCTTCAATAATAAAACAAATGGGTCCAACTCATAAGGAGATATGTAGGTGTGAGACAAGGGTAAGTTAAGACAATACTTATGCACACAAGTCACATGTGGTAAATGGATATCAATATTTTCATTATCAAGTACCTAATACCATATTTTAGTATCTCCAAATTCCCTCCTTTTATTATTTAAATGAAATTTATAGATTAAAATTAAAAGGTATACTTGAGTGTGTAAAACATAATTTGTCTTTGATAAGAGTTCTGATTTTATAGGTCACTCAAAATAAAAATTTATAAATAGCTTATCGTACTCAATTTGCATAAATTGATATTTTATATATGAACTTTAAATTTGAATATTAAAGAGATAGGAAGGAGTACACATATGCAATGGCAAATACCATGTTTCTCATGATAGTTTTTTAGAGATGGTGCTTCCTATTCAAAGAATAAAAATAAGGTGGTTTCTACTGAGGGACTTTGAGACTGGTTACTTTAATTAAATCATGGATGAATCAAGGGTGATAAAAAAACCATTTTTTTGTAACTATACAAGCCCTTGGGTTGGGATAAAAACTTGCCCAAACCCTCATAAATGTGGGGAGAAGAATGGAATGTACTAATCCATTTAGATAATCAAATCTAATAATTAATAAGAAACACATAATGGTTTCACTATAATTAATTCCATGACAATTGAGCTTCATTAAAATTCAACATAAATTACTGATAACAATATGAATCAACCATAGTAAATGGATTTGTATGTTCAAGGTTGTTGACTCATCAATGCATATTGAAAATTCTTTGAAAATAAATAGCTTAAATAATCCCTACAACATAACATGTAAATGTGCATGAATCAGTATCATTGCCATTTAGAATAATGATAACTATAAAGTGTAATAGTATGTATATGATTGAATTAGTATCATGCCTCATTAACGTGCACAAACTAATACAATATATTATGTATCTATATGCTAAATCTAATAACTTATATCTTAAATGTATGCATATGTTAAAACTTGAAATTTATGTTCATGTATAAGGTGTACATATGCATAAGCATATGCACCAAAGTGTCTATAAATATTTTCTCAATTATCTATAACATAAGTGCATATGCATGACATATGCCCACATAATCTATATTGATGTTCCAATACTAGTCATATAATCCAACTCATTTATTATTTCAACCATTCTAAATCTCTAAAATTTATACGTTGATTCCAAAATATTAGTTTATGATATTGGAGGGTTATGCCCCTATGACAAGTCCACTGTAATGACCCTCTTTTGAGATGAGGGATGTGTCTTATAAGTTACGTATCTCAAAATAAGAGTTAAATGTATCATGTCATGTATAAATATAACATCATTTTTAATCATGTTAATATGTGTACAATATGTTATACTACTAATGTATACATCAATAAAACCATGCATGTAACATATGTAATAAAGTGTATATAACTATCAGGTCAAGATGGAAGTATCATTGAAGCATTCAATAGTAACTATCACCAAAAGATAATTCAATAAGACTACAAAATGAAATTTCATGATATGGATCATGAAACCACTCATTGTTAGCAGTATAAATAAGCACAACAATTTAAACAAGTTTAAGCATTAGTGTCTCACATGAGGGCAATGGATGGATAAATGGGATATGAAGATATAAGAATAAATGAGGTCAAGGGACACATGTAAGGGACATAAAGATGTCATATAAAACAAGGCCAAGGCCCATATTAGTGAGGCATAAAGATGTGTTAAACAAGGGACATAAATATGTCACAAACAAGGCTAAAATGTCACACACCATAAAAACATACAAACTAGGTTATCATGAAAGAAAGTAACATAATGAAGCATATAAAATGTGAATACTAGTCTACACCATTCATATGTATCAATGCCACATCATAGTATACTAGTATATCCTTGTAGCAGTATATAAGATATGAATAACTATAAATACATGTGTAATAAATATAAATAAATTAACATGTTAGACAAGTCATATGAAGATATAACCTTTGATAGTAAAACATACGGATTAAGTTACCTACACTTCTGACATGGTCACTATATAAAATAAGGTCCAACATCTATATTTCAATGTGTAACTTGTAGGTCTTGCATCATTATTATTCTTCATGCATGAAAAAATTAAATTTATTGATTAGCTTAATCCACTAGCCCACATTTATATAACAATTGTTGTCCTAGTGAAAATGGAATCCGATAAGTCAGAGGCATGACCATATATGTGTATCGACCACTTTTGGCCCACAAGCAATTGGTAAAATGATATATTTAATAAGTTATTTCTAATGTGTGTTATGTTATAATTTATTGATTTCATGTCTCTTATATCATAATCCTCTAATACTACATATGAATTCCCATTTATTGACATCAATTTGAATATGTTTATAATAGTCACATTTCATGTATATTGTAATGCTCAAATTCTTCTTTTGAGGAGAATTATTTCTTGTTGCATTTGTAGATGGTTTCTTTGAGAAAATTTATGCAAGTGTTTCCTATTGACTATGTGTTATGTTAACATTTCCTTCATTCTTTTATTTTTGCATCTAATTTTTTAATTCATCTCAATTATCCATGTCATGTCCTCTGATTCTATGGAATTCACAATATGATTTTATTCATTGATTTAAGAGATGATCTATGACTAAATGTCTAGTATATAGTAATGTAATGAGATTATTATCAAGTAATATTTACAATATTTTTATTGGTTAATATTGAATAATTATTACCTCAAATTGTCTTAGAGCTTTGTTATTTAGAATTTACTCCTTATATACTAAAATTTATGATTGCTTTTTTTTCCAAGTCATGTTTGACTTTGATGTCACATGTTCTTCATGTGAGATACCATTGCAACTATTGTATAAATTTTAAATGTAATGATGATCTATTATTATTTATTTTCCATTTATATTGAAATATTTTTCTTGAAAATGAATTTATAATTTATCCATTTTCATTGTATTTTAGTGATCTTGATATTCTCCAACTTCAATAGGAGTGAATATAATATCAAATAAATTTTCATCTAAAGGATTTGAGTTTAGATTGAATAGTTGATAAAATATCATCTCTAAAAATTTGGTATCATCATCATCATCATCATCATCATCATCATCATCATCATCATCATCATTGTCATAATATATTGTGACCATGCCATTTTGGTTTTCCAAATTCATCAGTAAAGGAAGTTTTACATATGCTTAGGAAAATCCATATTAAATTGTGGTTCATGTGGTATATCTTATTTGTATGATAATATTTTTTCTTTTTCATTTTTTGTATTGGATTTACCCACCTCATATGTATGAACTTGATCTATTAGAATAGGTTAAGATGTGGAAATGATATAATGATCTTCCAATAATTATTGTAATTGGTTTTCATTAATAGACTAGGTAATTTTAAAATATTTGAAAGGGTCATCATCTATTGGTTGTGTATAAGAATAGCCTTCATGCATGAATTTTGTATGTATCTATGATTTGGATGATACTATTCCAATAACATGAATCCAATGTCACCCCAAAATAATTTCGTAATGTAAATTTGATTAGGAATTATGTGGAAGGTAGTATGTACCATCTTGGGACGTAATTTTATATCGAATGATATGGTCCCAAGTATTTGAAGTAGATTTTGTCAAATACTATTATGACTTGATCTAATTTTTGAATAGTATCTAGGTTAATCTTAAATTATTTGAAGAAGGAAGTGGTAAATATATTCAATCCAAAGCAATTATCTATTGACACATGTTTGACCATTTTATTTTATATTTGATATTGAGTGTATAATGATAGTTTTCTCTCTTATTTGTTTTGTAGATGATTATTTTTTGTCAAAGGTGATGAATTTTTTGATATCCTTAAATATATTCATGATAGATGAAAATTATGTAGGTTGTGTGTCACTAGGGAAAGTTGTTTCTTGAAATACCTCACATAATATGTCTTTGTAATTTATCGATGCCTTGAGTGCTGTGATGATAGAAATTTTAGCATTGGTGTTATTTATTTGGTGTATGATGTCAAATCCTTTGGGTTAATTAGATTGATTCATAAGATGGAGATGGGATTGATGATAATCACATTGACAACCTTAATTCTATCATGCATGATGGGTTACCTTACCCTATCTAATGTTGACAACATAAACCATAGAATCCAGAATAAGCTTAGGGTGAATAATGAAAGAATGATGGTAGATATTAAAAACTTGATTTATAAGGGTATGAGTAAATAAAAAGGATTCATATATTCCCTTTGGCCTCTAGTGGTAACAAAACACAACTCGTATTGGATTTTACAAAATTATAATTTAGGAAGGTTTGGGATTTTCCATTCTTAATTATAGCCTTATTATTTTTATTAGATTTGATAAATTTAATAATATGATTGATCAAAATGTAACATGTCCAAGTGGGAAATATGAAAATATTAATTTCATGATCTTTTTAAATACTTAATAAAATGTTCATTTATTATAGTCATGGCTAATGTGTATTAATATGGAATAATAAGAAGTCAAGTTTGGAAATAAAAATCTAAGATTAAAATATGAAACCTTAGAAGTATTAAACACTATATGTGAATTATGGATTCGTAGAGTTCAAACAATGTATGAGCTTACCAATATTTTAATCCTAATTTTGATTAGAAACCCTGATAGTATAAAAAATAAAATGTGAATTCATATTACTAAATGTGGAATATAAGCATAATTATAAATTTAAAATGTTGAGATATATTTAAATGATTTTAAAAGTGACATATTCTAAATATAATAATTACAACATAAGGGTAATTATTTAAATTTTTTATTGATTGTGTAATTGTGATTGAATTATAATAGTGGAAACTAGACTGAATTAGGATTGTGATTCTTTCAAATCTAGATATGTTTTCAGTTTGTATAGGGTTAGTTTCATCAGCTTTAGGTTAGTATCAACTATTGATATTTTCACATAGTAGTCAATAATGACCTATACTTGAAATAGGTATTATAACCATATGTTTACCATCACTTGTATTTGAAATATCTGCATGTGCAATGATGAACCCTAATTATGCATATAAATAAATAAATCAACCACTTTCACCTTCAAACCTTAGTTGTGATTGTGTGGGATAGAAACATACAAATTCTAGGAAAGTTTAATGAGTTATGTTGATTCCAATCAGCTTCATTGATGATTCACCACTACCTTGGTATCCAATACTCCAAGGAGGGAAATTAATCCACACAAATTTCTCCTGTCTATTGTGAGTATGCAACTTGTGGCCCTTTGCTATATGAATATAACTAATGATTTGAATTTAATACTTGAAAATGCTTAAATTGACTTTTCATTGCTATGCTTCATACTTGGATTTTAACTTTTCATAGAGTTTGATTTCCAATTTGGGAGGAATAGGATAAATTGTCTCAATGTCAAATAGTGTATATATGTGTACCAAATAAGTTTAGAGTCCCCTATCAAGTGAGACACTAATTTTTATATATATGAAACTAATTAGGTAATTTATCATTCGACCTACACATTGGAAGATATGCAAACCCTAAGGAAATATTTGATGTTAAAAATTAGTTTTTTATAGTAAACAACTACTAACATTAGGGTCATGTCAATAAAAACTGTTGATATGTGTCTTGTCTATCATTAT
>JARHVA010005792.1:267500-282500 GCA_037957365.1 Torreya grandis | reverse complement strand
TTCTTGGGAACATTGGATGTTATAAATATTTCATTAAATATTTCAGCAAAATTGTAGATATTTTATTTATTTTACTAAATTTTTATTCCCACACAATATTTTTAAACTTTATAAATTATTGATGTTTTATCTCTTATAGAAGCCCATTTAATATCGATATCTCTAAGTGCATGCCTTAATAGGTTCATTCAGGAGGTTTAATAAAGCTTTGGTGCTTTGAAATATTGTTTGCCCCTACACCATTACCTAAAACTAATACAAGTTAATCTTATCTAATTCGTTAAGCATTGAAACCCCACTTATACACTCCACTAAGTAATTCACCATAAAAAATAGCACCTACCTAAGAAAAAATACATTTTTAATAATTTTGATACTAAGTTGACCAAGTCAACCGCATTATAGGTTTAGTGTAAGTTACACAACTATATCGGCCCAAGTTGACATAGCTCAAGACATAATAGATCTATTTCCCACCTATAAAGTCGATAGTTTAGCTAAATTCTAGAGATAGTTTAGGGTCAATAAATGGATATGAATACCACCTAAAATTCATTTCTAAAGAGAGGATCATTTCATTGTTCATCATTAATACTCATAAAATATTCTTATATAAACATGAGGAGGTTCCATTATTTAGGTTTTTTACTTGGAGAAGTAACACTTATCTTTTGGAGGTTTTAGATGCATAGGAGAAGTATTGTAGCCTAAAGCTAATTTATCATTGTGATCGTTACAATTTACAATAACCTGTTACAAAGCAACATTTTCCAAGGGAGAGATTGAAGCATGATGGGTCCAATTCAACAAGATAAGTGTATTCCTAGCCCTTCATATTTTAATAAGAAAATGTTATAAATCTAAAAGATTAAATTATATCTCACTTTTCTTAGATTATTTTTATGTTTTATTAAAGATAGAATTATATTTTCATGTTTATTATCTTGTCCATTTATGCCACAATATTTGGTGATTACTGGACTAGATTTCATATTCATTTACTATATTCGCTTTTATGTTATAGATTAACTTGTTTATTATTATTGATAACACAAGACATAGCTATGTTTATCATAAAATATAATTTGACTAGAGAACTTGTAAACCTCATCTTTTCTATTTTGTGATAAGATATCCCTTAATATAGGTTTGTTAGATCCATTATTGGTCATGACCTTGATAAAATAAGTATCAATAAGCAAATAATTAGTTTATCACCTTTTCTAAAATTAGAAATTAATGAGTATGATAAGTTATAGATATATATTATTTCACTTGCATACATTTTGGTGGATTTGATGTGAATCTAACCTATGCACATTTTTTATTTTTCTATACATATAACTGGATCGACCCTGTTGACCTAGATTAACGTTATGTGTCTGGGTTTTTATACTTCAATGAGCATGTTAACCTAGTTCATCTCTATGTGTAGGGTTTCATACTTCATTTAGCATATTGATATAGCATAGTTATGTTTTTAGGTTTTTACAACTTTGTTGATTATGTTAACCTAGTTCGATTCTATGTATAGATATTTATAGAGTGATCAATGCTATCGACCTAGTTAGGTCATATTCTTATAGGTTTTTTAATTGAGGTAATCATGTCGACCTTGTTTGGTCTCCTATGCATGGGATTTGTACTATCAAAATACAAGATCAATATGATCAACATAGTTTATTTTTTCTACCTTTAGCATTTAACTAAAATGATCTACTCAATTATTTTATTTTATACATTTTTTATTTTGTAAGTTGATCAAATTGAAATGGTTTTATTTTATCTATTATTTACCAGTTTTATTTATACTACATTAATAGAATCAAATTTATCTAGATACAATATTTTATACCTCTATAACTTCAAAACAAAAACTCAACAATTTCAAAAAGCTACTATGTTGACCTGGTCAACTTTGTATTACTTAGTAGGTTCACTCTAGAAAGATTGGTAATTTATCTTTTCCATTTTTAAGTAAATATATTTTCCTACTCTTTTTCAAAATTTAAATTTTAGTACTATCTTTACTGACTTTTTAGTTCCATAAAATTGTATCTGTTGACCATTTTTACCACAAGCCAAAATGTGTTAACCCCCTATAGTCAAAATCTTGTATAGGGGATTTTTGTAATGTTATAGGGTCCATTATAGTTCATCTTATGTCATATCATATGACATTCTAGCTTTGATCATAATCTAGCTTAGTCATTGTGTCATTTAGTATATTTGGGGTCAGTTTAGAGCCATGTATGCAAGTGGCAGGTCTTGATCATGTCCAAATAGTCAATATCATGTAAAGAGTTCACACAAGCCTCAAGAAGTTCATTTTATCTTTCAAAGATCAAGAAATAATTCAAGCACAAGCCTAAGTGAACCTAACCATCACTAGGACATCATCTAGAAATGAATAAACTAGTTTACTTGATATTTTCACTTGAAAAGCCTTAAGAGCCAAAATGTTGTAGTTCCATTGAGCTCTTTATGCCAGGAACATGCTTTGCATATTTCATGCCCATGCAATTTCTCTTGTTCAAGTTATAAATTTTCAAAGTTGAGCCTAAAATATAAAAATATTCACGTATATGTCAAGTTTGAGCTCTATAAAATAACCATTTGGGTTCAAAAAGTCCTTAAAGGGTTTAAAGTTGATCAAGATCTAATGGTCTACATGAGCTCACATTCTAACACATATATTAAAATGGTTCATACTTGGGTCAAATAGGTCAAAAGGTCCTTGGATTAAAATCCATTAAAAAGCTATAGGCTAGACAAGATCCAATGGTGTGGGTTCACTGAGCATATATCTAATGGTGTGAGCTCAACTGACGAGAAGGTGGTTTCAATGTAGATCAAAGATCAATGTTTAATAATACCAATGATCCAATAGTACATAAGAACTAATAGGAAAGTGGGTTTCTTGACATCTATAGCTATCATTCGCTAGTACATCTTCATCCAATGGTTCAAATGAAAGTTAACATGTAAAATTATCTTCATGGTATAAAATCAAATGCTAGCATTCCTTCATACATCTTGATCCTATAGTACATAAGAGGTCAAAAATTTAGGATCTAATAGTAATAATTTGAGAGTCCAATAAGATAAAATGTAGTTTAGAGTAATGTGATTGGTTTGAGTCATTTTTTGATGGATAAATGTCAAACCAAAGAGCTACTTTCAACCGAAGAAAGAAACTATTGAAGATATATTTAATAATGGAATGAGCAACATGACAAGGTAATGCCACATGGGAAAATACATAGGATCAAGGATTATATGTCAAGGAAAGATATTTAGACTTGTGTCCCACCAGGAAAGCTTAGTTGAAGTCTAGGGGAATAATGAATGACTGAAGATGGAGAATATAGGTGTCTAGAAGATAGTTAGTAGTTGGTAAAACATCTACGAGTCCCCTAGATAAGTTTGTCATGGTCTATATTAATATTTATCTTGGGATGAATTCATGGTTTGTTTCATACTTGAGTCCCATCCAATGTAATTGGTTATTGATTAGACATGTGTTCTAGTGATCGTTGAACTTCATTTTTTCATGATCTTTCTAAAATTCTATAAGTAGTTACCATATTCACCTTTGTAATTTCACACCACACCATATATGGTGAAGCCCTAGTAGTTTTGACATTGTAATTTGCCTTAGAATAATAAATTCATTTTTGTTTCGGTTCATATATCATCTTGTCAAAGTGTGTGAAGAGATGTGTAGTGAATATTTAAGAGATATTCATCTATCCTTACTTTTTCTTAGTCCTTCCATGTTTAATGCAAGTGATTTTAGCCTTGAGGGTCATGTGATGTCTTGTTAAATGTATGAGTTTATTTTAAGTGTACAATGAACTTTAGTATCTACAATTGAGCTATGGTTTTATTCACCTTGGATATTTTTCATGCACATCATGGTCATATTGAAACACTGATGCTAGGGCATTATAGGACCCTTAGGCTACTATTGTGGACATTATCTCTTTATAAAAGAGTTACAATAGTCTTATATAAGACCTTCTAGTGTATCACCTACTTTGGACTAGGTTCAATTCTTACAATATCTAACTCTTTTCCCCATAAATAAGTAGTGAGCATAGATAAGAGTATTTCCAGATATATTTAAGGAGTGAGCCCTTAAAGCTAGAGGCTTATTTCCATTATAGTTATACCCCCATACCTAAAAATGTTCCTCTATTTCCCAAATATGGAAGAGGCTTGAAAACCCTCTTCTGGGGTGCAATATTTAGTGACAACAGTTTTGACATGCCTAATGGGATCCTATCTTCAAGACAACTTGTCAAGGTTAATGCTAGTCTTAAAAACATCAATTACAAATTGGTGTTCTACTCAGTATTTTGTGAGTCCATCAAGCTAAATATAGTTCCTGGCCTTTGTCTTGTTATAAACTTGCCTTCATAATCATGGTTCTCACTAGGTCATCCTCTAGTATAGAATTCAATCCCATTAATCCACCCATTCAACATAAAATTCCTCTTGAAGTTTAGTAACCAAAACCTAATCTACACTTTGAAGAACAAGTAGATTTTGTTAGAGAGGAAGAGAGTGAAGAGGCTGGATAAATTAAAGATATTGAGGAAGAATACATGGCTAGACCTCATGCTTTCCTTGCCTTCAATACTAAAAATCTAAGTTAAATTCAAGTATATGATGCCATCCCTCCTAATGCCATAAAAGTGGTGCCCACATTCAATGGTGAAAATCATGTCACACCTAGTGAGCACATTAGAGATGTTTTTAACTTTTGTAGTTTTCTAATATTATTTGAGAGAATATTTACAATATAATCCTTACCATATCCCTTAGAAGGAAGGATCTTGATTGGTATAGGAATCTATAAGGTGGATGCATCACAACATGGGATGAGTTTGAAATGTTTTTGATTTCCAAATTTGGAAATGAAAGTGACCATGCCTCTCTCATACACCATCTCAATTAGATAAAAAGGGGATCCAAAAAAATATTACATGACTTCAATGAAAGGTTTCAAAAGACTTGGCATATATTACATCCTCCCACAAGACTATCTACTAGATTTGTGTTCCTTACTTGCTTGAGAGCCACTAAGACTGAAATTGTTGTCATATGTTAATCCATGGGAGATTCCACTCTCATAGAAGCATATGATCTTTCTATCAAAGATAATAATAGTCTCATTAACGCTGGAATAATGCCTTCTAAAGTGTTTATGCCTCCATTGTCTCATACTTGTACTAATACTCCAAATACAACCCCAATTCCCAATGCTAATACCAAGCCTAAAACTACTCCTAATAAGGCATAAAATGTCATGAATTCATATATACAAAATCAAATTCTAAAATCTTGGCTTAAGCAAATCGATATTAATCTAGCTACTCATCAAAATCCATATTCTTACCAACAATATTTTGGTTAATAGAAATATGAAAGAGGAGGAGGCTAATGACATCCTAACACCAATAGGCCTACCAATGTACATATTCCTAACTTTACCACTAATGCAAGGGAAATTGTATTAGTTAATAGTAATTTGGTGCAGGCAGAAGATTGGTAGCAAGACCCATTTATGGATGCCAATGAGAATGGTGAGTAAGATTTATTTGCTCAAGGAGGAGTTAATCCCTTATTATAAAATTAATATGATGTGATGATGTAGGATAATAAGTGTTAGCATCCCCAAGGAGAGATATTCACCAATTTTTTGGTTCAACACACTTTTATGATAAATCAAAGAGCATTTATTGTATAAAATGCATGGTCCAAGAGGAAAGATCTAGGATCTGGTAGAAGTATTTCGATAGGCTCATCCAATCCTCCTACAAAGCATCAAGGCATAACTGCAAGTGTGATAGTTCCAAAATATTTGGCACCTGCATCAAGTCAAAATATGATAAGGTCTACTCCTATTCCTCAAATTCCATGTGATTATTTTCCTACAAGAAGCCAAGAGAGAGTAGTTATAGATTATTTAAACATTGTAGATTATTTAAAGAATACTAAAACATCCATTTATCTTTGGGATGTTCTTTATATGTATGGTTAAAAATAACTCTTACAAAAGTAATTATCTACTATCCTTGTTAGTGTCTCACCCCCAAATCAAAGTCATGTCCCTGTTACCCTTGAAAATGCTCCAAGTACCATTTTTTAACCACCTACTAGGGTTGATAAACCTCCACCATTTTAACTCACCCTCATTGTAGGTGACAAGTTGGTATATAATTACATAGTCGATAGTGGAGCTTCTAATTCTATCATGCCCAAAGTTGTGGCTAACAAGCTGGGCCATAAATATGAGCCACATAGCAAAGGGGTCCTTCAATTATATGGTAAACCTACCAAAATAGTTGTACTAATAAAAATCTTGAGGGTTTTCTTGCATAAGCAACTCTTGAGGTTAGAGCTTACCAAACTCTTTGAATCTGAAATAATCTTTCTATCAAGTATTAAATATAGGTAGATAACCTTATGACTATTATAAATAAGAATGCAGAGATAGGACTTTGTGTAGACATTAGAGATCTTAATAGAGTGTCACTCAAAGATCACTATCCTCTACCCTTAATGGAGTAGATTTTGCAAATGGTTTTAGGTTCTCAATGTTTTTATCTTCTAAATGGATATTTATGTTACAATCAAATTTTAAGTAGTGAGGATGATCAATTTAAGATAACCTTAAATACTAAATGAGGGGCTTTTTCTTATAGGAAGAATCCTTTTTGTTTTTCAAATGTTAGTGCCACATTTCAAATATCAATGGACATGGCCTTCAAATGTTTGATTAATGATATTTTATTGGTTTATCTAGATGAAATAATAGTGTTTTTTAAAGTTTCCAATGAAAAATTCAACACTTGAGATAGGTGTTTGAAATATGTAGGCAATATGGAGTATCTCTTAATCCACAAAAGTGTATCTTTGTTGTTCATGAAGGTAACCTCTTAGGACATATTGTTTCCAAGGATGGTTTGACTATTGATTCTAAAAGAATAGAGGCTATTCAAGGATTATCATTTCCCTTGCATAAGAAAGGTCTTCAAAGTTTCTTAAGAAAGATAATTTTTTTAAGGAGGTTCATTTCTAGTTTTGCATTTTTGATGAAAACCTATCACCACCATGCTTAGGAATAACAAAGCCTTTTATTGGACCAAAGAAGGTAAGATGAGTTTTGAAGCCATAAATAAGGCAATTGCAAAAGATCCTACTCTTGTGAATCATGATTGTACTAAAGACATCATGTTGTATTTATTTGATAACCTTGATACTATATTATCCATGCTGATGCAAAATAATGATGAGGGTGTGGTGCAACCAATTGTATTGTTTAGTCAAAGTTTAGAAGATTATGAATTCAAGTACATATTTATATAGAAACAAGTCCTTGTTATAAGCGGACTAAATAAGTTCAGATATATGGTTTAAAATAATAGGATTCATGTTATGGTCTCTCATCCTAGTACCAAAGAGTTTCTCTTACACTAAGATCACAGTGAAAAGAGGGTAGGATGGATCACTAAAGTAATGGAATATGATGTTGATATGAAGGTGATAAAGATAATAATAGGTAGAGTTCTTTATGATCATTTGGTATCAGATATTCATGAGCCAAAGGAAGAGGCTCTAGTCAATCATGATTATTCCCAATCAGTTGGTTCCTTGCCTTCACAAAGTTAGACACATGATATGATCAGATTTATTTAAAATGTTGAGTATCCTAATGGTATGAGTAGGTCACAAAAGAGATATTTTAGGTTGTAATCTATTACCTTTTGTCTTGTGAATGGTGTATCTTTAGAAGAGATGCTAATGGTGTGCTATTAAGATGCACTGATAATGATCACTTTGGAGTGTTGCTTGAGAAGTTCCATGATGGGATAGTAGGAGGTCATTTCTATCCAAAAACCATAGCTACCTATATCATGATGGTAGGATATTATTTCCCTAGCCTCTTTAAGGATTGCCATGCTTGGGTGAGTAGGTGTGGACAATGTGCTTTCTTTTTAGGAAAATAAAAGCTTGTATTTCTTCATTTGAAGCCTATCCAAGTAGACCAAAATTTCATGCATTGGGGTATTTATTTTTTTGGTATGATAAAACCCCCATCAATTTCTCATCATAAATGGATACTTAGAGTAACTTCTTATTTTACAAGGTGGGTTAAGGCAACAACATTGAAAGAAGACAATGAGAATACTATCTTGGAGTTATATGATGGCATCATCATAAGGTTTGGAACTCCTACTATTATTTTAGATAATACTCTCAATTTTATGGGTGTTAAGATAGTTGATTGGGAAAATAGCAATGGCATATTCTTGAGCACTTCATCTAACTATTACCCTCATAGTAATGGGTGGGATGAATCTACTAACAAGAATTTGATTGTAATCATCAAGAGAACCTTGGTGCATAACCAAAGATCTTGGAATACCAAATTGAAGACATCCTTATGGGATGATAGGATAACTCCCAAGAGGTCAACAAGGAACTCTCCTTTTGTGATTTCCTACAAAAGGGAAGATAGGCTATCTATCTCTCAATAGATGCCTACCTTAGAGTTAGCACATCAACTAGAGTTTCTTGAGAATATTAAAATGGAGGTCAGATTGACATAATTTATGGAGTTGAAAGATACTAGAGATAAATCCCATAAAGTTATGGATCATCACTAAGTACTAGTGATGAGGTCTTTTGACAAGAAGGAAACTCCAATGTCATTTTAAAAAGGTGGCATATTATTCAAATACGATGAAGATAGATCAAAACTAGGGAGACATAGCAAATTTGATACCCTATGGAGTGGACCATATGTCATCATAAATTACAAGAAAAATAACTCTTTTTAAATAGAAAGGATGAATGGAGAAGTTTATATTATCCCTATGAATTGGAAAAATTTGAAACCATGCTATTTATAGCTGAAGGTCAGTTTTGTAAATATTAGAATAGGTTTGTGTTTCTTTTCTTGTTGAGTTGTGTTATATAGGTTCTCATAAAGCACATGTGTATTTCTTTACTTCTATCTTGTTCTTCTTATTTTTTGTTTTTTGGTGTGTTGTCAAGGAAATTTACATGTCAAACCTATGTACTATGACTATATAACCTAATGGATAAGATTAGATAACTGGTCATAGCATAGGAAACATACAACCCTTGGGAAATTGCCAAGAATGTTGACCATTTTTACCATAGGCTAAAATGGGTCAACCCCCTATAGTTATAATCTTGTATAGGGGATTTTTTTAATGCTATAGGGTATGTTGTAGTTCATTTGGTGTCATATCATATGCAATTCTATCTTTGGTCATAGTCTAACTTAGTCCTTATGTCATTCAATCTCTTAGGGGTCATTTTAGAGTCATATATGTAAGTGGTAGGTTTTCATCATGTCCAAAAAGGCAAGATCATGGAAAGAGTTCATAGAGGCCTCAATAAGTTCATTTGATATTTCAAAGATCACGTAGTAGTTCAAGCACAAGACTAAGTGAACCAAAACATCACCAGATTATCATTTAGAAATGAATAGACCAACTCACTTATGTATTTGATAAGTTCACTCAAAAATACTTAAGATCCAAAACATTGTAGTTCAATGGAGATCTTCATGATAGGAACATGATATAAAAATTTCCTCCCTATATGAGTTTTATAGCTTGAGCTATAGAGTTTCAAAGTTGAGCCTACAACATAAGACATTCATGTGAATGTCAAGTTTGAGCTCCATAATGTAACCTTTTGGGTTCAAAAAGTCCTTAAAGGGTTAAATTATATCAGTAACTATTAGTCCATGTGAGCTCACATTTTGACACAAATTTAATATTTCACACTTAGGTCAAATAGGTCGAAAGGTCCCTAAGTTAAAAGCCCTTTATAATCTATAGGTTGGACAAGATCCAATGGTGTCATCTCAAATAATATTAAGGTGGGTACGATATATATCAATGATCAGTGTTCAATCATACCAATGATCCAATGGTATATATAAGCTGATAGGAAAGTGGTCCTAATAAGTCTTACGACTAGTATTTGCTAGTACATCTTGATCCAACAATGTGAGCAAAAGTAAACATGTCAAAGGATATTCATGGAATAAAATCAAAGCCCATCATTCCTTTGTACATCTTGATTATATAGTGTGTATGAGGTCCAAAATTTAGGATATGACAATAAGGATTTGTGAGGCCAAGAAGAACAAAGGTATTTTGAAGCAATGTGATTGGTCTAAGTTGGTGTTCAATTTACAAATGTTGAGCCAAAGATCTATTTTTGACCAGAGAAAGCAGGTATTGTAGACATATTTTAGAATGGAATGAGTAATGTGGAAATGGAATGCCACATGGGTAAATATGTAGGATCAAGGATTCTATAAAAAGGAAAGTTATTTAGACTCATATGTTATCATGAAAGCTTAGTTAAAGTCTAAGAGAGCAATGAATAACTGAAAATAGTGAATACAAGTGTCTAGAAGATAGTTAGTAGTTGGTCAAATGTCCATGACTAGAAAAAAATATGTGTTGACTCTCCTAGTTTAGTTTCAAATGCTTGAGGGATAATCCATGATGAATGCAGTTACACAAAATATAGCAAAAGAATCTCTGCACCATTTTGGAGAAGTTTGTCATGGTCTATATGGACAATTTTATTTGGAGGCATTCATAGTCTATGTCATAATTGAGTCACCTATAATGTAACTAGTTATTTATTGTACATGTGTTCTAGTAACCATTAAAGTTTATTCTTTCATGCTATTTCTTAAATTCTATATGTAGTTACCATTTTGGCTTTTGTAATCTAACACCAAACCATGTATGGCAAAGCCCTACTAGTTTTGACATTGAAATTTACAATATAATAATAAGTGTAATCTATTTTGAGTTCATATATCATATTTTCAAAGTGTACAAAGAGATGTGTAGTTAATATTTAAGAGATATCTATCTATCCTTGATTTCTCTTAGTCCTTCCATGTTTGATGCAAGTGATTTCAGCTTAACAGGTCATATGAAGTGTTGTTAAATATATGAGTATGTTTTAAGTGTATATTGAACTTTAGTATTTACAATTGAGATATAGTTTCATTCACCTTGGATAGTTTTCAAGCACCTCACCTTCATATTGAAACACTGATGCTAGTGCATTCTACGACTCTTAGGCTAGTGTTGTGGATATTGTCTCTTTAGAAAAAAGGTACAATAATCTTGTGGAAGATATTCTAGTGTATCACCTCCTCTAGAATAGGTTCAATTAATAAAATCTCTAACTCTTTTATACATAACTAATTAGTTATCATAGATAAGATTCTTTCAAGATAGATTTAGAGAGCTAGCCATTAAATCTAGAAGCTAATTTCTAATATAGGTATACCCACATACTTGGAAATGTTCCCTTGTTTCCCAAATCTAGAAGAGGGCTTAAACACCCTCTTCTAGGGTGAAAGATTAGGTGGCAACAATACTTTTATAGTCAACTATGTCAACTAAATTGACTTAGTTCTATATGTATTTTATTCCTAGAAAACTATGTTGAATTGCTTAGTTACATCTATTATGGCTTCTCTTTCAAACTATAATAAACTAAATGTGGTAATTGCATGATAATAATGTTTTTTGAGTTAACCTATCCTTAGGATACCCATAGAACTATCCTTGATCATTAGACTTACATTTTTATTCATCTATGAGACCTATACAAAACACACTCTCAGAACTATCATATCAGACCCCAATCTAGTTCACTTAACTCTATAGCTACATGGTGCTAGTGTCTCTAATTGGTTGCCATTATCCTTAGCCATAGATCTTCCTAATAGATAGATTACAAATTTGTGCCCCTCCTATGTTTTGCCTAAGCTCATTTTTTTTTATCTACATAAGTAATGAAACCTTATAAATATAAGTCTAATTGACATCTATTAATTATATGGAAAATAGATGCAAAATATATTCAAATGAAAGATGAATATGTGAAAAGTCAAGGTATTTGATCCCTATTATACCCTACTTCTGCATATTACCATTTATAACAACTTAAGTGTAGTTTTCAATCCTTTCAAAGATCAAGCACATTCAAGGCATCCAAGGCCACTCTTATTATATAATTCAATTGCACATACATCAATAACTAGGTGGAATAACTACATTGGGCTTGATCCCTCTTCAAAGTATTGGAATATAGGTAACTCTCTACATAACATGGTGTTGAGGATGTCTAGTCCATACTACTAACACACACAAAATCAATTTTTATGCCATAATTACAAGGAGATTAGGATTTGTACACAAAATTAATTTTTCCATGTATAACATAGTCCTATAGGTTTTGATCAAGATGTAAGAACATAGGTGAAGGTGCTCCTAAAAAATAGGAAAAATCACACAAAGGGTAAACTATCACCACATTAGGACACTACACATGGATGCTACTACTATCCATATTGGGAGATACTATCAAAAGAATAGAAAATAATAGAATATTATTAACAACACAAAATACTATCGAGATCTCAAATTTTAAAAACTAGATCATTTACGACAGTTTTTAGATAAGTCTCTATTTATGCCTAGTTATTACTATTATTAAAAAGTTAAACAAATTCAAAATTCATAATAAATTAGTAATTATTTATTGAATATTTATTTGACTGATTTGGGCATCTCAACCCCTTAACCAAACATAGAAATTACACTTGTAAACCCTAAAAGGTTAAATCATTTGGTAAACCCATCTTACTTCCAACATTGCATAAAACCGTAGCTTGTATTCATCTAATTTTTATGAAATAAATTTATGGTTGAATACTTCTAATTTTATTTAGACAACCTACCTAATGAAAATCAATTTTATAAAGGGTTTTAATTTATTTTTCATCTAATTTAATTTGTTTCTTTTGGAATAACCCTCGATGCTCTTAGGGTTTGTATCCTTTTTCTCATTTTTTCATTAGGCACTATTAATTATTTAGCATTCATATATTTGATTATAGTAGTTATATTTCAATTTATTTGTTATATTCCATCTAAAAAATCCATCTCTCTCCCCCTAAGAAGAAGTGTTAGACTAGGTGGTAATCCTATAGAGCATAGTCAAATTCCAATTATCCAAACCTATAATAAGGATAAGTAACCTATTAAAATTCCAAATATGAATATTTCACACCGTAATTTTTTGGAGTTCAATGACCATGCATATGAGGATGATCAATATAACCATAAATAATATCAAGTCTACATTGAGGATCAAGACACACTACATCCACTTAATGATAATGATATACTTCTGAGCAAGAATGAGGTATTATAGGGCTTTAGAGATATAATTCAAGAACATTCCCATGATCATGTATAGTTTTAATATGCTATATTAGAAATCAAGAACAAGATCGATAATGTTAAATCTTCAACCCATTCAGTTAATGATGTTATACCTTCAGTGGGCCCCACTCAACTAACTCAAAAATTGCAACCCAATCTTATTATTCAACAATTAGTGACAACCACATTCTCCTCTATATGAAAAATTCCTTATACATCAGGTTATTCATCTACAATCTAAGGTGTTACATCTCGAGTAGTGAGAAGTTAAGCCATCACATACCTTGGATTCTAATATTCTCTTTCATACACCTTTGGCACATCACATAGTGGTAAATCCTTTGCCATAATATTTTGTGGCATCCAATCTCATGTTATATGATGGAAAGGGTGACCTTGAGCATCACCTCATGGCATTTTCATGTAACATGCTTGGACTATGTGTCCAATGATTGGCTTCTTATGAAGATATTTCCTTGCAATCTACAGGATTATGCCCTAAAATGGTTCTATGATTTTCCAAACAAATCCATCATGATGTTTAATCCTTTATCATATATGTTCCTATCACACTTCTATATTAATATTAGTGTTAATATATCATATGCACAAGTAACACAACTAAAGAAAAAGTCAAATTATCCCATAATTGATTGTGTCTTACGATATAAGACAATCCTATCAAAATTGAATAGCCCCATGATATATAGAGAGCTTCAAGATATATTTAAATAAGGTTTATTACTATCACTTCACAAACTATGTTATTATATAAGTTTCCCATATTTACTGATATGTGTGACACATTTAAGGAAAGAGAGGTTAAGCTCTTAGTAATGGGAAAACTCAAGTACATAAATGCATCAGATTCAACTATTAAGAGTGAAAATAAACATCCATACAAAATGAGAGCCATATAAAAAAAAAGTGATCAAAAGGCCATAGTCAACATAGCTTCATATCTTTCTCCCAGATTGGTTTTATCCATTGCTTAGTGTAAAGCTTTCACTAATCTACTAGAGTCATCATCATGAGTTTTACAAAAATTATTAGAATGAAATGTCATGTCTATCCCTCCCATTAAAGAGGTTGATCTGACATGGCCTCTTCCAAATAGATATGATTCAAATGCAGTATATGAGTATCACAAGGAACTAAGCCACACAATATACAAAATCCAATTGAGGTTAAAATTATTTATGTGGACACACCCATATAGGCACTGAAATAGAAAATAGAGTAAAAATCAATAAATATATTTTCATATCATTTCCAAAAACATATAACGTATAAGGTAGAGGCACTCCAGGTGTTCATTATACATATCAGGCTCATCTTCCACCATCTTCTTATTAGATATTTATAAATGACATACATCCAATACATAATATTATCAACATATATCATAATACAGTGCCACCTAGACCACTTATCAAATTTTAATGGTAGGATATTTTGGATTATGGCACACATTTACATGTAATTTTCATATGA
Source organism: Torreya grandis (assembly GCA_037957365.1). Lineage (NCBI taxonomy): Eukaryota > Viridiplantae > Streptophyta > Pinopsida > Cupressales > Taxaceae > Torreya > Torreya grandis. Next base: position 267,690 of record JARHVA010005792.1, on the reverse strand, counting down.
GCATATATAAACCACCATCCTATTCAAAGTGTTATAGTTGACAATGATTAAAGTATAAGCATGTGGACTATGAAACTTTTACATAACCTAGGATACACATAGTGGGATATATTCCCCATATATATAATCTTTAGTGGTTTTAGTGGAAACATTTAAAGCTCCATCAGGGAGATTATGTTTCCATTATATG
>JARHVA010005792.1:230000-262500 GCA_037957365.1 Torreya grandis | reverse complement strand
GTTGATAAACATACACTCATACATGAGTGGTTATATAAACATCATTAAGTTATGTAAATTAACTTTAAAATAGTGGTAGTTCCACTATGTGTGCAACAACCATATATTTTAAGAGTTGAAACTTATTGGGTTCATCACCATAAAAATATCTCGACCAACCCCATACAAAATATGCCATTATAAGATATATGATTTGATATTTTATATGAATTATTTGATAATAGTACCATATAAAAATTAATTAGATACAACTAGACACAGTGGAAACATCTTATGTACATAAATATAAATTAGGATACCAATTTGTGTCATACCTACCAAAATATAGGCTTATGATTCTATAAAACATTTAGGAATAATGTAACTGATGAAATTTATTACTCGCATATTATATATAACACCATCTATCCTTTTAGTTTGGATGACCTTTTAACCCAATGAAGAAAGGTTATTTCACTCCTCTTAGTGTTGTCATTTCCTTGTTTTAAAACACAACATCCTATTCTAATTCAAACTAACTATCTAGAGAGAGGTCTTAAATATAATGGATAAAAAACCATTGATCTTAATTTTATAACATATAAGGATAAAACATATGCAAATTCTCAAAATTGATAATTGAATAGACCTTCATATAAGGAGGAAAATAAAGTCTAAAATCATTCCTTCCCTCTTTCTCCATAATTTCAAATGGACCATACCTAAGAGGCCTAGGATTTTTAAACTTACGTTGCAGCGTTTTTCTACTCACATAAAACTAAACCTTCTCTCCAACAAGGAAACTATACTTAGTTCAATTGTTGATCATATCTTGTGTTTTACTTGGTTTGTGACTCAATCAACTTATCATGATCTTGGAGCTGAATTTATTTAATATTATTAAAAAATTAATCATGTTTATGGACCTATAGATCCAATTTTTGTAACTTTTTTTATTTTTTTTCAAAACAATATCAAATGCACATGGATGCAAGGAGCTAAAATAAGTTTCAAAAAGAGGTTTAATATAATAATAGTATACTAATTTGTTCTATGAATGTTGAATATACAAAAAAATTGCATCCTAAGACTTAGGGTGCTTCTTATTGTACCCTCTTAGTAGTTCTACAAATTTTTAACTTACAACCTTAGATTTCCCATCAATTGGTGGGTGAAATGTGGTAGAAAATTTAAACTTTTTATACATTTTTTCCCATGAAGTAGACCAAAAATTCATAGGAATCCTCTAGTATTTATATGAAACAATAGAACTAGGCCAAAAAAAATGAAACCATACTTTAACAAAATACAACTCAGATGCATCACTACATTTGAAGGTATTATTATAAGGAATAAGAATGGACATCTTACTAAACCATTCCATAGCCATAAAGAGATCAGCATTCCCCTACATTTATAGAGGTAACCCACCTAAAATATCTATGAAAATACTTTCCCATGGCCTATAAACACCAATAATGGCATATACAAACCCAAATTCTTATTACTAGGGTTAGTTGTGATACATAATACACATCACCTTATGAACATCAAAAATATTACTTACATATTAATCCAATAGACAAACTCTATAAATGTTAAGATATTCCATTATGAAGGTAATAAAGCCACATTGAAAAACAATATGTTAAGATATTCCTTGGGCACATTGGATATTATAAATATTTCATCGAATATTTTAGAAAAAATGTATATGTTTTATTTATTTTACTAAATTTTTATTCATGCACAATATTTTTAAACATTATCAATTACTAATGTTTTATAAATTGAAAAAACCCATCGAATATAAATCTCTTTAAATGCATGACTTAAGAGGTGCACTGAGAAGGGTTGATAGAAATTTAGTGCTTTTCAAGATTATTATCCCCTATACCATTACCTAAAACCAATACAAGCTAATTTTATCTTATTCCCTAAGCATTAAAACACCACTTATACACTTCACTAATCAATTCACTATCCAAAATAATCCCGTCCCTAAGAAAAAATATATTTTTAATACTTTTGATACTATGTTGATCTAGTTTAACCCATTATAGGTTTAGCACATGCTATATAACTCTATCAGCCCAAGCCAACATAGTTCAAGACCTAACAGATCTATGTCCCTCTTATAATGTCGACCAAGATAATTTCATCACCTAGATTGTAAAGAGGGTTTAAGGTAAATCCATTGATATTATTAACCCCCTAAAATTAATTTTTAAAGAGAGTATCATTTAATTATGCATCATTACTACTCATAAAATATTCTTATACAATCGATAGGAGGCTTCATTGCTTATGTTTTTACCTTGAAGAAGTAGCATTTATCTTGTGGAGGTTTTGGATGCATAGAATAAGTCTTTTATCCTAGAGATAATTTATCCCTGTGATACTTAAAATTCAAAACAACATCTTATAAAGCACCATTTACTAAGGGAGACATAGAAGAATGATCAGTTCAATTCAATAAACTAAGTATATTCCTAGCCCTTTATATTTCAATAAGTAGATATTGTAGAGCTAATAGATTGAATTGTATCCCTCCTTGCTTAGATTATTTTTATGTTATGTTAAATATAGAATTGTATTTACATGTTTATTATCTTCCCCATTTGTGCCACAAGATTTGGTGATCATTAGATTAGCTTGCATATCCATTCTATATTAGCTTGCATGATTATTTAGTAGATTATCTTGCTTATTATTATTGAAATCATAAGATGTAACTATGGTTATCACAAAATAACATTTGACTAGAGGCCTTGGAAACCTTTCCTTTGCCATTGTGTGATAAGATATCCCTAAGTGTAGGTTTATTAGATTCATTGTTGGTCATGACCCCACTATAGTAATTATTGATAAGTGGATAGTTAGTTTATTACCTTTTATGAAGTTGGAAATCAATACGTAGGATAATCTATGGATATATATTATTTCACTTGCATACATTTTAGTGAATTTGACATGAATATAACCCATGGAGATTTTTTATTTTTCTATACATCCAACTAGATCAACCCTATTGACCTAGATTAACATTATGTGTGTGGATTTTTATACTTAATTAATCTTTTCAACCTAGTTCATCTTTATGTGTAGGTTTTAATACTTCATATATCCTATTGATCTAGTTCAATTCTATTTTTAATTTTTTAAAACTTTGTTGACCCTATTAACCTAGTTATATTCTATGTGTAGGTTTTTATAGATTCATCAAATGTATTGACCTAGTTATATCATATTCTTACAAGGTTCTCAACTGAGGTATTCATGTTGACTTTTTTTGGCCTCCTATACATGGGATTTCTACTATCAAAATACTAGATCCATATGAGAAACATAGTTTCATTTACTACTTTTAGCATTTAACTAAAATAATCTACTCCATTATCTTATTTTATACATTTTTTTATTTTGTAAGTCTATCAAATTGAAATGGTTTTATTTTATCTAATATTTAATAGTTTTCTTTATACTACGTCAATAGGCTTGACTCTATCTAAATATTCTATATTATACCTCTGAAAGTTCAAAATAAAAACACAACACTTTCAAGAAAGCTACTACATTACCCTGGTCAACTCTGTATTATTTGCTAGATTCACTCTAACAAGATTAGTAATTTCTCTTTGTCATTTTTTTAGGTAGTATATTTTTTGGCTCTTTTTCAAAATTTAAATTTTAGTACTATATTTACTATATTTTTGGTTCTATAAAATTGTACATTTAAGGTCAAATAAGATGACTGAACTGACTTAGTTTTGTATTTATTTTATTCCTATAAAACTAATTACGCTTGCTCAACTACATCAATTTTGGCTTATCTTTCAAATTGTAAAGACCTAAAAGTGGTAACTAGATGCTAAGAGTATTGATTGAGTTAACCTATCCTTAAGCTAGCCATAGACATATCCTTGAGTATTAGACTTACATTTTCATTCATTCAGGACACCATAGTCAAATCAAGCTAGTCAATACATAGTCCTAGAACTGTTATCTTAGACCCCAATCCAATTGCCTTAGCAATCTACAAATATGATATTAGTTCCACATTTGTGACACTACTACCGCATGGTGTTAGTGTTCCAAACTAGGTTCCATTGTCCTTATCCATAGATCTTCCCAATAGATAGTTTGAAAATTTGTACCCCTCTTAATGTTGGACTAAGCTCATTTCATTATTTGCATAAGTAAACATAAATATAAGGTGAAAGCCATAGAAAACAAAAGTGATCAAAAGCCCATAGTCAATGTAGATTCAGAGCCTTCTCCTATATTAGTTTTATTCATTCCTCTGTACAAATTCTTCACTAATCTATCAGAGTCACCATCGTGATTTTTACAATAGTTGTTAAAATTTAATGTCATATCTCTTTGTATTACTAAATAGGATTATGCAACACATACTCTTCCAAAGAGTTATGATTCAAATTCATTCTTTGAGTGTCACAGGGCACCAAGATACAAGATCTGATTGAGGCTAACATTATTGATGTGGACACACCCATAGAGGCACTTAAATAGAAAATAGAGGCAAAGGAACTAAATATATTTTCATATCCTTTCCCAAAACATACACCTAATAAGGCAAGTGGAACATTAGGGGTTCATTATACATATCCTTCTCATCCACCACAAACTCCTTATCACATAGTTGTTTACGAGACACATCCACTACATAATATTATTGGCATGTATCATACTACAATGCCACCTATATCACTTATCACATTTTCGTAGTAGGTGATTGTCGATGATGACACATATTTACATGCACTTTTCATATGAGAATATATAAACCACCATCATATTTACAGTGTTATGATTGATAATAAATTCAGCATAATCATGTGCACCATCAAAATTTTACATCACTTGGGATACAAATAGTGGGATATATTCCCAATAGATATATTCATTACTGGTTTAGGTGGGATTGTTTAGATCTCCATCAGGGAGATTGTGTTTTCACTACAAGTTAGACTGGCACAAATAGCCACTTAGTTCCTAATAGTACTTAGTGTAAGTTTATTTAAGATATTATCAGGTAGGCCATAATTATAGTAGATCTAATCCATACCATAAATATTCAACTAGCATCTCAATTATATAGATTCTAACATATTATTAAGATTGAGGGTGTCCCATGTGAGTATCCTCTTTTCATGCCATAGGCAGTTCCAGAACCAACCCTAGTTACAATTCTAATCTCACTACTAGATATGGAATAGTTATCAGTTACATTAGAGAATAGATTTCCTACCCATATATCATAGTTTTCAATAGATTCCTTAGATAAATAAAAGTCTACTTTTATGGTATCTAAATGAATGTATAGTCTCCCATGGATACCATTACTAGAGATAATATTGCATCAAAGATATGTCACATATTCTAGAGGACCTTCCTCTACTTAGTTTATGCCAAGATTAGTTATACAAGGGTCTGGGGGTTTTCAACATAGAGAACCTACATCACCTATATCTTCTATTTATACCATATGGGTCCATAAGACCCCTAAAGTTCATAGGGCATCACAATCAGTGCAACAACATCATAGCATCACTAATCACGTAGCTTTAGATTTAGACTATATATCATAGTAGATCATGGGATCATAGTTTCCCTATTCAACACAAGTCACGATGATGGTGAGTCTCTTATGAGATTCATTCGTTAGTATGGTTTCTACAGTTATACATACTTCCTTCTCTCTCTCCCTCCTTGTACATAGTTTATTTTCATATGGTTGTACATATCTTATAATGATAAAACAAAAAACTAATACATCTCAAAATATAGAAAGATTTAAGTTTTTTAAAAATATAAAATTTTATAGATTATATGCATTTCTATGTTTACATTTCTACTACTTACCAAATATTACATATTGTTAGATATCCTAGTATAGTTATTTTTATCATACACATATGCATAACTTATTCTTGTCGAGTGATTGAAGATTCTAGATAGGACTCTAGTCTAATACACCAATCCAAACCAGCTATCATCTACCCATTGGGAGCACTTACATTGATTCAAATTTATACATTGCTATATCTACCCACTTTGGAGCATCTCTTACACAAGTTACTATAACCAGGTTTTATATTTACATACTACACATTCTAATTTATGAATTGATTTTATCTAGATATTGATCATTTCCCCTCATTACTCAGATGCTTATCACTTATCAGTAGATAGCCTTAGTATATATGCATCCTGACATCTATATAGATTTGTATTACATAGTTATATGCTTTGATTTTTAGTTCCTATATTAGACTTGATTGTGTTTCCTATGATTATTCCATATTCAAGAGCATTTGAATATGACATTATGCCTTGGATTTTATGCCACTTATCTATTTTTATTCCTTAGATATGTGCCCATGTCCCTTGCATGTACTTTTTTATGTTTCTATATGTGGACATTTGAACATGTCCTTCTATGTGGCTCTATGCTATTTATTTTTATATTTATGTATGTGGATATTTAAACATGTCATTATATGTATTCATTCTTAGATTCAGTGACATGTGTCTATGTCCCTTGTATTTTTTACCCTTGGTCTACCTTTTACATGTCTCATGTGTTTATATGTTTGCTTCCTTGTATGCTTCTGCACTATGACACTTGTATTTTATTTTTACAAATACACAAATTTGTGATGCCATGACAGATCTCATGCCTCTACCTATCCTACTTGGGAGTCATGATGGATATCATGTCCCATTCTCCTAGGTAGTTACTCATATTTTATTTATATATATTGATTGCATATATATTGACACCCTTATGCAATGCTAGATTACAAAATACACGTTATGTTTCCTACTTATGCTTAGATACATTTACATTTTGATGTTATGTTTTACATTATAATATAATATCATGCACATTCTCTAGCTAACACATTTTTAGAGCTACTTATTTAAAGGGTAGTTCTTACATAGGTTTAACAACTACCCTCAAAACAGGGGACATTCATAAGGGTTTGTCATATATATTAGGCTCCTATTTTATTGTTCATAGATACATTTTAGCATGTAAACTTAGTTTTAGAAATCAAACTCAAGGCAAACACAACAAAAAAGAGACTGAACAATTAGTTTAAATCACACAAAATTATACTAGGCAGATGTTAGTGCCCAAATTGGGAGACTAGTGCCATAAGTCAACACTGTCCACACAGTGTGCTACTATCTAGTATCCCTAGATCTAGGATAATCAAGATCATTCAAACCAGTACACTAGGTATAATATATATTTACACAGATACAGTCATAGGTTTGGCATTTTTATTCAAATTTAGATTAGTTTCAATCTTTTTATTATAGATTCATACCAGTTGCTCAGATTTGGGAGCATCATGCATGCCATGATCACTCATAATTTAGATCAATTACATAGGTTCAATTATTACATAGTTGATTTAGATTTAGTATACTTAGATACCAGATTAAGGGCATGTGCATGGCACATAGTTTATATATACTCAGCTTTAGATAGGTTGATCTAATGGAATGATGAACTCCATGTGATTATCTACATTGTATAGACTTGTTATCACATTCCATGTTGTCACCAAATTCATGTCTTACTCAATATGTAGTGGTTTACATTCTTGAGTGACCTAGAGCCACCTAATATACTTGAGTGGCCATGGAGTGAAATACACTATTATATTTAGCCATTTTGATACTTTCAACACTTTGTACAATTCAATTATAGAAGTATCTACTTCACATAGGGGAAATGATGGATTTGAAACTATATTGAGCTGTTGAGCCACCCATATAGGACTGAGCGAGCCATGAGATCGGTCCAAACTATTAAATAATATGATCACTATGAGTACTCAGACACATAGGTTGTCATTAGGATCATGCATTAATTCACATACCCAATGAGGTGTATTCATTCGTTTCCTCTCTTTTTATTCATCTTTACTCAATTATTTCATTTTATCATAGTATTTTTGTTTTGATTATCTCTTAATTAAGGACTAATTTTTGCATGTTTCATTGCAAGACATTTCTTTGGATCATGTTTCACATACGTTGACCTAGATTCTCATATTTATATTCATCTACATGGGCTTAGTTTCTAAGGTAAGTCTAGGTACACCTTTGCTATTGTATACTAGTCATTTCACTTTGTGGTATTACTAGCATAAGGGGGGGGGGGGGGGAGGGGAAAGTTAATCACCTAATGTGGTAATTGATTTCTAAGAGTGTCGAATGAGTTAATTTATACGTAGGCTAGACATAGACCTATCCTTAATCATTAGAATTCCATTTATAGTCATTGAATAGACCACAATCACCTATATCTAGTTAAAACATAGTCCCATAGATATCATCTTAGACCCCATTCAAATTTTCTTAGAAGTTTGCAAAGAGGACATTAGCTCCACATTTGGGACACTAAATACACATGGCTCTAGTGTCACCAACTAGGCTCAATTTTATTATCACTATCTCTTCCAAAAAAATATTTTTAAAAATGTTTTACCCTCCTAAGGTTGACCTAAGCTCATTTTATTATCTACACAAGCAATAAAACCCTATAAATACAAGTCTAATCTACCTATATTTACTAGATGCAAAATAGATGTAAAATGTATTCAAACCAAAGACAATGTTATGAAAAGTCAATGTATTTGATCCTTATTCCACCCTAATTTATGTATACTAACATCTATAAAAATCCTAAGCATAATTTTCAATCATTTCAAAGCTCCAATACATTCAAGGCATTTAAGGCCACTCTCATTATACCATTCACTTACAAATAAATCAAGTACTAGGTAGGAGAACTACATCAGGCTTGATCCCTCTTTAGAGTAATTATCCATTGGAAAATATCTACACAATAGGGTGTTGAGGATGTCCATTTCATCCTACTAACAAATTAAAAAATTACTACTTATGCCATACTGGAAAGGAGATTAGGGTTTGCACATCAAATCATGTTTTCCAAGTACAAGATAGATTCAAAAGTTTTAGTCACATGGGAATAGGACCTAAAATTATAGGCATAAGTGATCCTATAAAATATAAAAAATATCTCAAAGGGGACATTAGCACCATACTGAGTGCACTACACATTAATGGCATTATTGTCCATATTGGGTGCTATTGTCTAGTGAATAAAAAATACTAGAATCCTATTGATGATATTAACTACTACCAAGATCTCAAATTTCATAACCTAGATCATTTATGGCAATCAATTTTTAGATAAGTCTTTATTTATGCCTATTTATTTATATTATTAAAATGTCAAACAAAGTCAAAGTTCATAACAAATCAATACTTAATTATTACATATTTATTTTACCAATTTATGAATCTCATCACCTTAACCAAACATAGGAATTACACTTGTAAACCCTAAAATGCTAAATTAAAAATAGATCGAGTTGATTAGATCTAATATATTCTATTCTTTTTTTACAACCTAGTCAACTAGGTTGACCTTGTTCTAATTCTTTTTCTTCCTAGTTTAAGCAAATGGAATTAATATACATTGATAGTAAATAAACTCAATTTTCTTTTCATTTAGTTTCATGTTTATTACCATATAAAAACAATAAATTATATTTCAAAACTTTTATTTTCACCTTATTTTTTGTTTTGTTTGGATTTCTCTTGAAATTGTGTACCAAAATTTCTAAAACTAGTTAGTTACTATCATGAAGGGTTACTCGATAATTTATTTACAGTCCTTGTCTATCATTTACAAATATCAAGTTGTGAAGGGATTATCCTAATACTCATGGACATATTAAAAATCTAAACATGGTCTTTAGTTTTCACCTACCTCATAATATTTTAGAAATGCCTAGGATTTACACCTTTATTAATCCTTAAGAATCCAACCATCCATTTGTTTATGTGGTGCATTGGTTAGTGGTTAGTTTATAGAATATAATTATAGCTTACCCTTGAAACCAAGATTAATGAGATATGGGAATGTTATTTTATCCGTAGTCAGTGATCTAAAATATTGGGCTGACACTATCCAATAAACAAGCAAGAATCTTTTGAAACCTACACTTGTAATAAAAACCATTGGTACAACATATTGATATTATTTTCAAGCAATTAATTAACTTCTCAATTTCATTTTTTATTCCTATTATTTTTAACTCCATTTTATATTGTAGACTTGTATTAGCTATTATTGATATAAGATTTGTGCTATGTGCTTTAACTAGACCCAGCACATTAACCTAGTTTACTATGTGTTTCAATTCCATTTTGATAAAATTACAACTAAATCATCCATATTTAGACCATTTACAAAACTTACCATATTAAATAACATAGTATACTAGCTCAATTTAGTCTATTATAAGATGTTTTATTTGTCATTATTATAGAAATTAGTCAACTAGCTTGACCCGTTATATTTCATACTATTCTATTTTCCCTTCCTATAGAACCTAGTTGACCACCTCAACCCACTCTATTACAGACTATTCTATTTTATTTCTTACATAACTCCCTTGACCAACTTAACCTAGTCCATTGTAGATTGTTATATCTTCCTTCTTATATCATGTGGCTAACTAACACGACCCATTCTATTTCAAATAGTTATATTTTTTTTACTATCAATATTTATTGACCAACTAAACTTCATCTTATTCTATATTTTCAGACTCTTAATCTATTAACTCCCTAAGTAATTGTTTAAAAAAATTATTTCATCATGAAACATCTATTTGACGATGCTACAAACAAAAATCAAACAAACATGATGAGTTTCACTAATCCTAATAAACTTCCTAAAATGCAATTTTTTGTAACCAACCTAGATGTAATATCCATGTTACCACTAGAACTACTAACTATGGGACTCCTCCCTATTCCATGGCCCTTAATCCTATATTTATGTAAATGGTTGAAGATAAAAGTGATCCTAAAAATATAGCTGAAATGATCCTCTTCACCAATGTAAATTTTAAACAAAGAGGTAAGGATATTATAGTTATCTATGACCATATGTTAGGACCTCTATAGGATAACCCCATTCACCTTCACCTAGTTATTCTAAAATTTTTGGGACAAGTCATTTTATGAATTCTACCACAACTTTCCCCTCTCTCATTCCTCCCTCTAATAAAATGGCATCATCCTATATGTCTTATTTTAAATCCATGCAAATTATTTCTACAAACATGGAATGTGTGAAGTTTACTGGGCCTACTCAAATCACCCACACTAATACCTAATTACATACAACTACTAATGCATATAATGTGACTAGTGCTTTATAAGGGACTAGTGCATCTCAAACTCTTAATGCATCACATACCAATAAGGCATATTACAAGTCAAAAAACCATTCAAAATAATCAAAATGTTCCATCTACAAGTCAAAAAACCATTAAAAATAATCAATTACTATTACAAAATCTCAATGAAATGGCTAATTTTAAAACTAATAGTGCTAACCAAATGATGCAAATATAAAACTGGGTATTAAATCTTTAAAACCAACCTCAACCTTCTCAATGGGGATTACATAGTCCTAATTTCCCCCAATCCCCCTTAGACATTCACATAGTAATATTATAACACTAACCTAACTTATTTAAAAAACTATAAAATGATTTTAAAGAAAACCTCTTGTTCCTCAAATTATAAACATTGACATAGTTTGCATAGTTACCACTATCAATTTTAATGAATACATGCATACAACTTTGCATGTGAAATCTTTTGTAAATTTATCTAACGATTGGGTTAAACTTAATACCTTTGTTTACACAAAAATCTTAGCTAAAACATTTTCATATGATGCTTTAGATTGGTATAACCAACATAAAACTCATTATATCACTAGCTTGGAAGACTTAGTCAATGCATTGGTTCTAGAATTCCAAACTAGTCATCTTCCAAAAAACAACTTAACCCACTTTATCAACTGTATATAATTGGAATCTAAAATGGCACAAGTCTTCATCAAATGATGAAAATATTTGTTTAACAAAGCCAAGACTAATATTTCAAAGTAAAATATCTCCCATTTATTTGGTAATACTCTTCATTCCAAATTACATTATGCCCTACATACTCTTTCTCCAAAATATCTGGAAGAGGACTTCAACCAAGATAAATGTTAGGAATTCCTTATACAAAAATTTAAGCCTTCACACCTTTCAATGGTGACTTCAATGCTTGTGAAAGATAAAAATTGGAATTCAACTAATGATGGTGTTATAGATATTTATGAATCCATATACACTATTCAAACTATTGCTCCAGCCAACCCCACAGAGCCTAATCCTTCAATGTAAAAATCTAATAATTCTCATCTTGGTTATATATTTTTTTAAGTTCATAATGTAGAATTAAATAAAAAACTTTTCTTAATATAAATTTAAAAGTGTATTCTATGACCTTCCTCATGGTATCTTGATCCTACACACCCTATCCAACATTTGTATGATCCCCATTATTTTTTTTTTGGTTTCATGAAAGTTGGGGCCATTCTCATGAAACTTTTGTCTAATTATGAAAATTTACTACAGACTATCTTCTTGAACCTAAATTTGATCACAAATCTCTCATATGTACACATCAACAGTATTATTAAATAGTAGTTAAGGATCATGAAACTAAAACTAAAAATAAAGCCTTAAATCAAAATAATGCTCACATAGACATTTACAAGGATACCCTTCCTAACCATCAAACTAACACCAATGAACATCCTACTACAAACAATGTTTAAAGGACTATGGATCCTAACATAAATTATGAGAATGTTGTTAACATGAATAACATGAGGATATTAGTTTATTATATGGATCATTATTTAGCATCTAACAATAAGTTTTTTCAAAGTTATAAACTATTTAGGACTCTTAGTCATCCCACATAATGTAATTAGATAATTTTGAACCAACCAACCCAAAGTACAATTTTAACAATATAAATATGTAATACATCCCATACCATTAAGATAAGTTCTACTTCTTATACAAATAAGAAATATCGTATGGATGCCCCATAAAATTAAATTGGTAATTAATACACTCTAACAAAATAAAGTCCCAAATATATAACCACATCACCTAATATAGCACAATTAGATACAACTAATTGACCTTTATTATCCAAACATAAAATGAACATACCGTATCAACATCAATTTCAATTCAATTTTGATACACATTCCAAGGATATACTGTAACATAATGCACCTTTATGTAAAAAAACTATAACAAGTTATAATGAATAGGACCCTTTAGCTAAACTTTCACATATCTAATCTCACATCCATTTCTTCTAACTTATGAGAGCTTCTACTCATCATCATAATTGACTAATGTTATTATTATTCAAAATGAGCATCCCTCATCCACCACCCGAGGGGAAAGAATATACCTTGTCAATATTTGATGATAGCATCCTATAGGAGTGTGAAAAAATGTTTATCCACATTTATGATATAATAAACACATCTCTTTCACTTGAATTCCCTATCTCTTCCATTATTTCTAATGAGATATTGCTTAGTGGAGAAGAACATTCATTGTTCATTAGTGTATAAATTGGAGATATCCAAGTCAAACATGATTTAATCGATGAAGGTTTAGGAACTTATGTTGCTTCCCTTGATTTTATTAAAAAACTTATATATTTTGAATGCAATATTAATCCATACAAATTACATGCCAAAAATATGATCAAAGGTAAATGCCTCTTTTAGGTTTTGCTTAGCTTCCCATCATGGTTCCACCAGTCACAACATGTGTGAATATCATGATATTTAACTTTTCACTCTCTTATAATATCTTACTCGATCAACCTTGGACACATCACATGAGAGCAACCACCTTGTCAAAATACTAATGTGTTAAATTTAACTATAAAAGTGATATTTAGAAGACTCAAAGAGAAACAAATCCTTATAAATTTAAATAATTCCATGAAATAAATATTTTTAAAATACCTACCCTTGAAGCTCTACCTAACATCCCCTTTATAAAATTATGATAGTTTAATTATATCATAAACTCTACTAGATGTTATAATGGCCATCCTAAATTATAAGGAAACATACCACATAATCTTTTAGATTTCAAAAATGATGAAATAGATGAGATAATTTTAAAAATCAAAACTCATGATCTCTCTCCTAATATAATTTCTCAATTACATCCTTTTCTACGAGTTCCATCTCATCAAAAACCATGTGATAAAATTCATGTCACCTAAACAAAAATAAAAAAATCTATTCACCATACCTATTAGACCCATAAAATCATCAATGCATGTGTTATTGACCTTTACAATAATAATTATGATGATGGATATTTTATAAATAATCCCTCTTTAACTAGATTCACTCAAGATAAAAATATAAAAATACTTATATATCATTCTTCTTTACAACGATCTCTTAGTAATGTTCCAATAGTTCTTTCTATTTATATATTACAATATTGATGTGGGTTTTATGCACTCCATAGTAAACTTATAAGGTGTACTCTAATGTTTTAGTATCAGTTAATATTATTTACTCCAAGACATGAGCTATATGGTATTAGGTTTTCTAAATAACCTGGTAGTGAAATTACATTGAGAGAAACAAATTATTTAGCATGAATGAGTTGTATATGGATGAACCTAAGTATACTTGAGTTGGATGGATGGTTTATTGTTCTAACCTAAGGTGGGTAGGACTCCAAAAAAATCAGAAGGAGGGAAAGGTAGAGCATAAAATTAGGTATGTGAACCACACAAGATGGAACCCTTATAGGCCATTACTTGAACTCAAATTTGGATAAGTAATCAAGAAACTAATATCCACTACAAGATTCTATAATTATACTAATGATTAGACATAGTTAGGTGTCAAGGGAACAATAATACAATAAACTTAAGCACATATAATCAAATGTTTCCACATTAATTAGATTGTGTTATCACATACACAAAGGGGTATTATGATTGTCATACAAAAGACATTCAAATCTAGAACAACATAAATTGAATAACTGCATTGAAATAAATTTTTTATAAAATTAATAAACTAAGATACCAGAATGATAGAAATTCTTATATAGTCAACATAGTTGTATAATAATAATATTTTTCACATCAAGACTAATATTGTATAACTTATTCAAAATTTAATATTAATCTTAACGACCAAAATTATTTCCCATTTGGGACTAGGAAGATACAAGTATAAATATCTTGGGATGCGGAAGGCATCATATCTTAAGTGAAGTATAAAATACATTGACAAAAATAGGACTTTTTTCCAAATCTCATTAAAAAGATGCACGTAAAATAGTCAAAACCAAAATAGAATTTCATATCCAAAAAATTTAATATATACACAGAAAAATAATTTTGAACCCATGTTTCAAATTAACAAAAAATATACAAGTACATAGTTATATTTATCAACATAGTGAAGCAGCACCACTAGTTGAATAAGATTATGTAGTGATAATTAGATGAAAAAAAATAGTCACTAATATTTCTTGTGTGATCAAGTTGGGACCACTTATAGTTTACATGATCATAAATAACAAAAACTAGGAATCTTGAGATTGATTTGCCACACTAAAATTTGGTTGTTTGCTTGGCACTAACCCTGAATCCACTTTTTTTGCCTTGAGTTCTTAAAATAATGTCTTTGATTCTTCTAATTAATTATTAATGATTTTAAAATTAATTAGGGAAGATTTAATATTTTTATGGCCTCATCTAAAAAAATTATTTGTTCAACTTCTGAGATTTTGAACTCTACACCCAAATCCTTAACTTTTTTTTACCATATCCTTGGCTAAATTTACCAGTTGTAGAACTATATATTTGGTCCTATATATTATGAATTAAAATTACTCCTTGAATTTTCTTGTATATGTGTGGAAGATTATCTCAAAATTTGGCATCTTTAATAATTCACATATATGGGTAATGACATTAGTGATCCTCATGTTTTTAAAAAT
Source organism: Torreya grandis (assembly GCA_037957365.1). Taxonomy (NCBI): domain Eukaryota; kingdom Viridiplantae; phylum Streptophyta; class Pinopsida; order Cupressales; family Taxaceae; genus Torreya; species Torreya grandis. The sequence goes on along the minus strand of JARHVA010005792.1, from coordinate 246,520 downwards.
TTCCAGGGCATCACTTTAATGATTTTTAAAATGTCCGAATAAATTATTAATATGTGCATGCCAATTGAGATAACCATCCCTTTTTACAATTAAATAATTGAGGGGACATGTTGGATATTAATTTTAATTGATTGAAGGCATTAGTTATAAAGCATTGAACCTAGAAACTCAATATTTTTTCCAACTCCTTCAATTGGTGCCAAAATTTTAATAACCTTTGTTTTACCTAATTGGATTCCTACTCTATAAATATACATAATATAAAAAATAATTTAAAATTTAATAGTTACAATCTACACATCATCCATTATCTCCTTTGGATTATGTATAGTCAGTCTCTTTTACAATTTCTATTGTGCCTTCTCTATATTTTTGTCCATTTATTTCATAGCCTTACTCGTTGAGTCCACAAAAGCATAAAAGTATTCAACATATTAATTACAATACTTTACATCTTTTTTGGCTTCATGATAGAATTTCTTATATAGTCCACATAGTTGTATAATAATAAGATTTTTCACATCAAGACTAATATTGTATAGCTTATTCAAAATTTACTATTAACCTTAACGACCAAAATTATTTCCCATTTGGGACTAGGAGGATACAAGTATAAATATCATGGGATGGGGAAGGCATCATATCTTAAGTGAAGTATAAAATACATTGACAAAAATAGGACTTTTTTCCAAATCTCATGCAAAAGATGCATGTAAAATAGTCAAAACCAAAATAGAATTTCATATCCAAAAATTTTAATATATACACGCAAAAATAATTTTTAACCCAAGTTTCAAATTAACAAAAAATATAAAAGTACATAGTTATATTTATCAACATAGTGAAGTAGCACCACTAGTTGAATAAGATGATGTAGTGATAATTAGAGGAATTAAAATAGTCACTATTATTTTCTTGTGTGATCAAGTTGGGACCACTTATAGTTTACATGACCATAAATTAGAAAAACTAGGAATCTTGAGATCGATTTGCCACACTAAAATTTGGTTGTGTGCTTGGCACTAACCATGAATCCATTTTTTTGCCTTGAGTTCTTAAAATAATGTCTTTGATTCTTCTAATTAATTATTAATGATTTTAAAATTAATTAGGGAATATTTAAATATTTTTATGGCCTCATCCAAAAAAATTATTTGTTCAACTTCTGAGATTTTAAACTCTACACCCAAATCCTTATCTTTTTTTACCATATCCTTGGATAAATTTACCATTTGTAGAACTATATCATTGGTCCTATATATTATGCCTTAAAATTACTCCTTGAATTTTCTTGTATATGTGTGGAAGATGATCTCAAAATTTGGTCTCTTTAATAATTCACATATATGGGTAATGACATTAGTGATCCTCATGTTTTTAAAATGTCCCAATAAAGTATTAATATGTGCATGCCAATTGAGATAACCATCCCTTTTTACAATTACATAATTGAGGGGCCATGTTGGATATTAATTTTAATTGATTGAAGGCATTAGCTATAAAGCATTGAACCTAGAAACTCAATATTTTTTCCAACTCCTTCAATTGGTGCCAAAAGTTTAATAAATTTGTTTTATCTAATTGGATTCCTACTCTATAAATATAAATACTATAAAAAATAATTTAAAAATTAATAGTTACAATCTACACATCATCCATTATCTCCTTAAGATTATGTATAGTCAGTCTCACTTACAATTTCTATTGTGCCTTCTCTATATTTTTGTCTGTTTATTTCATACCCTTACTCATTGAGTCCACAAAAGCATAAAAGTATTCAACATATTCATTAGGATACTTTACATCTTTTTTGGCTTCCTTTTCCTAGGGAAATATATTTTATCCATGTTCTAGTTCCATTTATTCCCTTATATCCAAATTCAATTCCTTCATTCTTAACCCTTTTGATGTTTCCACTCTTTTTATCAAACTAGGTAGAGACTATATGTAACTCTATAATAATTAGATTATATCTCTCATACCTTGTATTTTTCATATATTTTACCCATTGGGAAATGACAAGTTCTATTTCTAACTATTTTGGGCTTGAGTATTTAGATGTGTAAGGTGAAGGATCCATTGAAGGAGGTGTTATTTTTTGTGGTTATAATGATGCACTTATTTGTATTAGGAATTAGAGTGGTGGACAACCAATTCTCTCCCATGGTGAAGGTTCTCTCAATGTAGTGACTTAAAAAACATAATTGAACAAGCTTAGGGTATTCTCAATAATCATAATGATTTACTATATGGGTGAAGACTCTAGCATAGGAAGCTATAGTTAAGTTGAATGTTTCTTAAGGACTAGTGGCCTATTAGGGTTTTAAGTATAAACTATAAAACTAATCTAAAAATGAACTCCTTTCCTTAGAGAATTTATTTGATTTGAAGTTGAAAGAATGGGACAGTCAATAGAACTAGTGAAAAGAATATTTTGAATAATTGGAGGCAAATATATAGTTGGAATATCTACACTAACAATAGATGAAACAAGAATAGAAACTACATAACTTATGTTTTGTTTTTGTTATTCCATCAATATTTGTTTGTCCAAATTTTCAGTCATATTTTATTCTTCTTGTAGGCATTCCAATATCATAACTTTAGCCTTTTCAACCTTTACTCCTCATCATCTGGGGATGATTATTCACTTATAATAGGTCTTGACCCCTTAATTATTTCTACATATTCTTTACCCTTATTACTTGAATATTCAACTAAAAATATTACCTATGTAAGATCCTCTTCTTCTGCTTCTTCCTCATATAGGGATTCCACTATGGTGGGGAGACCAAAACATGGATTTTTATATAATTATTTTTCCTTAAAAGACATATAATAACCCTTATATTTCCTCTAGTAAATGACCATAGGGAAAGTGAAAGGAAAGGGAAATGGTTAAAAGACTAAAGGAGCTATAGTGATAGAAAGTATCAGTACAAGTGGTGGTGAAGGAATGCTTGGGGGGATAATAGTGGTGGAATAAATGTTGAATAGAGTAGGTGTTAGCATCCTGGGGATTGATTGAGGATATGCCTCCAAATTGATGGTAGTGGATGTGGATAGACTTACCAAGAAATACTAAGGGGAAGAAAGAGTAGTTGAAATCTAAAATAAAGAATCATGTATAGAGTTAGGGAGACTAACCTAGGTGATTGTTTTGAGTGGTGATAGATGTATCAATCATAATATGATTTTTAACCAATATAGAAGAGGTTTATTTTTTGTTGTTATTGTGTCTATTCAAAAAAATTTACTAGTAGTATCTAGAGATGTAGAGTATATCTAAGTCCTCTTATAATTTCCCTCATTATTTGGGGAATAGACTCCCTCTAGATGCTAGATTCTCCCTCCTATAAATTTTTATGTTATCTTATAGGAGAGTGAGGTTGGTATTATCCTTATGAATCTTGTGGCTAAGTTGGATTACATTGATAGATCCATGCTCTTTGTTGTTTTTGTGCCATTTCCTAAGCTTGTTCTTTAGTGATCTCATGATTATGTTGAGGAGCGTAAGAAAATATCATAGATATTTGGCTATCTTTCATCCTAGTCAACACCTCAGTATCATTTGAAGCATTCATAAAAATAACATCATGATAATATTCATGGTGACCATATGAAATGTTCACATTCTTTTTTTACTTGAGGTTCTTGGCATATACCCTGATTTTACTCTCGAGGTACCATTATCTAAACTAAAGCACCTTTAAATTGTATTGGGATCTGACTTTCCCAACTTGGTTGAAACATGGACTAACCATAAATTAAATTAGTTTTATACTAAAAGTAGTTTTATAATGATAGGCCCAATTTTTAATTCCAAGTTATTCATCAATGATGTTATAAATCTAAAAACCCACCTCCTATTCAAAAAATGTATTTGGGACATGGCATGCTAGAAATAGAGGAACTACCCTTGTCCCTTTAATTATGATGATCATGAAGTAAGTTTAATATGAATAATATGGTATTTTACCAATGCTTATTATTAGGTCTTTAGACAACCTAGGAATTTAGGTGCCATGGATCTCTTGATATACTTGAGGATAAATTTACTCACATATCCTTTGAATTTATTATTAAATATGTATATAAACATGAAAGTGTAATATTTATATATTTTATTACCTAAATATTTTTTTGAGGGTTTACATAGCTTCCCATATGTCCTATGAATTGTGACTAATAATTCATCTAGTATATATGACATCATATAAGAATTTCCATTAGTTGGCCTCTGTTCTAGATAGACCATCTATGCCTCTAATTTGGAGCTTATGATTCCACCATGCGAACTAACTTGTCTAAATTTAAAATAATGTCCAAAAAATAGACCCATTAGACTTATAGATAATTTATAATTTCAAAACCATATATTCTATTTAGAAGGGCCATAACTATCCTAATCCCAAGTATGAATTTGATAATGTAATTGGAGGAAATGCCTCCTTTGGGATTCAATCTCTTTCCATTAACTAACCATTGTATTATTTTTCCATCTACTATGTTATGATCGAGCCAAACATTGGTTGAGACATGGTGATAGGTGGTCCTAGGCAATAGAAGTTTGAATTACCTTTTGAAATACCTCAAAAAAATAATCGTAGTCATATTTCTTATTTTTCTAAGATGTAATCAATCCCCAGAATATTTTCCATTGAAAAATAAACCTCTATGTATCTTTATGCAACTATTACCTCTAATTTTATCACTCTTAGATCAAGACCTTATGTTTTTATGGGAAGCAGGTCATTGGTATATTGTTTCTCCACTAGAGACAATTGGCCTTGCACATAGTAGGTAAAATAGATGCTATAATAATCTAGAGCATCGAATAGAGGTAGAACTTAAATATTAGGGAGCTTATATAGAACACTATGTCCATGAATTCTATACTTATAGCATAAGATTACATTACGGGGATTGAATACAAAATTTATTTGAAGAGGAATACATTCTATCAATCTAAACTCTATAATTTATTCTACAAATAGTCTATTTTGTTCATTCAAGTTCACTAAAAACTCTAGGGATCTTTGGACGTGCAAGGGCTCAAAATTGTAAATATTGATTGATATATTGATATAAAAATCACTAGACTTTATTTAGATTTTTTATATATTTCCCTCAATTTTGAGTCCTGAATGCATTCATGTGTCATCAATAATAATAATGACCCTTTAATTTTTCTTCATTTCAATTTGATCATGTTGGTTAACTTAGTAAGTTTACTTGATTTATAGATGGAAACTACTCAGTAATTTTACATGACTAGTCATCATCTCTTAGACAACTATAAAATTGTTGATTACCCACTTCTTTTCCTTGTTATAATACTAATATATGTGTACTTTGATATAGTCTCCTAGACTTAGATAATTGTTGAATTTTTCTTCACTCAGTTCTTTAGACTTGTATTTTTGCCTTATACATTCTAGGGCCATGAGTTAATATTACTATGCCATATGTAGTAACCTTAGGTCTATGGGGACTCAGAGGCATGGGAGAGTAGGTGCGTGATCCTTTTGAAGTTGGTACATCTATGTTAGTGTTTTATTTAACAAAATATTGACATTGAACATAATCTCAAGGCCTCAGAGGCACAAATACTCATATCCATGGAACCATTGAAGGATTAGATTTCCATTAATCCTTATATGGTTTTGAGTAAATAAAAAATTTCTAATTGTTTAATACTCTCAAACCAAAAAATCAAAATCATTAGACTATAGTAACTTGGAACCATTAGAATATGTTAAATATTAAATGGTTCTGAATTGATGAGACTATACCAAGTGTTGAACACTAAAAAATTAGAAGATTATAAGCATCTGATTATGGGAACTTACAACTATAATAATTTTATTTACTTTAAAATCCTATGGGGTTAAAAATAAATTAAAATGTGCCACATCGGATGCTCTCAAGGCTAGAATACTTAAATCACGTGGCATTTCCTTTTAAGTTTGAAAGGTTCAATGTAACATGGTTTTTCCACCTATTTATGTCTTACAACTTAGACACCTCAAATACTTAGAAACATTTTGTGAAAGATGAAGGATCTAGGTAATGTTGTGACACCACCTATCCTAATTTTTTTAATAAGGGTAGGGCCCAATATTGAATGTTTAACAAGTCTCTTCTAATAGTCATGCAATCATTTTAAATAAAACTAGGAACATTAAGATTAAAACCTTAGCTTTTTTAGTCCATAAATCAAAGAGCCAAATTTTTAATGGTAAATATGAAAAACCAAGGTTAAAAATGAATTAAAATATATGTTCAAGCTTTGATTTTCATAGTTTGAACTCTTGTAACTTTAAAATTTTAAATAAAACCTTAGACATTAGTATGAATAAATTCATATAATAGATTCCTAGGGTTTATAATACCCCGAATAAACATTTTAAATGATAATAGGTTCTAATTTTAATTTTTCAAAATGGTGTTTATGTGTTAGGCGATAACAAATGTTGAATCATCGAGAAAATTACTCTTGAATGTTTTGAGAACCTAAAATATTAAAAATGCATCATAACAAAATTTTAGCTCAAAAAATAAAAGAATAATTGAAATAAACTCAAAAAAATAGATCTAACTCCCCATTCAAGACAATAACCCTTTCCATTTTTGGGATTTGTGTTTGATTTTGTCAACTTAATTTTCCGTTGTTATGAGAGCTTTGACTAAGTCCTAGATAAATATTGTAAGTTTCATGTTGACTTCAATTTTAATAATCAAAGATTAAGGGAAGCGTAAACATTGCTCTACTACTAGACAGGTGGCTATAACCCTAGAAACAATACTTCTAAAACCACTAAAAGCCTTTATCTACTACTATCTAGGCATCCATAACCTTGGTAAAGATTGATTAAATCACTTATCTTATATCAATTTATATAATTGAGTTGTTTTTAAACATAAATAAAAGGAAGGTTTAGAACCACTATTGGTTGTGTATATCTATAAGATGACTTATTTTGATCATTATGTCCTTATTAGTGTGTCTCTACTTCTATGTTTATTATCTTTTATCCTAGTTTTACCATGTAATAGTTCAATTAATATTTATAAGCTTAAATTCTTTCTAAAATTTGTATGAGTATATCAAAATTAATTGTAGAGGTCTATTAAACCTATTCAATTCAATTGAAACCTAAATTCAATCATAATACATACCTCAATCCCAAAAATTCTAATATTGTCAAAGTAAATCATTTTAGACACCAATTTTGCTTCATTATATCTTACCTCTTGCTATTGGCATGCCCTTTCTAAATTTAATATATAAAATGAGTTAGTTTTTTATGTAATTTTATGAAACTAACCTAAAAAGTGTTATAACTACTATACTAACAAAAATTTAGATTGTATCAAAGATTAATCCTAGAAAACATAAAACTTATTCTAGAAGGTAGGAAAACTAACCTACTCGTACATATACAACCTTCACTCATAGTCATTATGAGGCTATTTAATTGAAACAATGATGAAATAATCCTTAAAAAATTGTTAATTGACAATAAAGGTGAGCTCATTACCTTGGATATTTTTTAATAGGAAGGCATTCTTACTTAGGATCTATGATATTTGATATGTCCCAATCCATAAATGTGTGAACTTATTATGTTTTCATTTTTTATCATGTGTTTTATCCAATAAATGCACTAAGTCTAAGATCCTAAAATATTTTATCTTGGAGCTATTGTCAAACCATATTTTAATAATATGTTAGTGTTTAATGAAGTTATACAGTGCTTCAGTTAATGGTTCATCCATCTAGACTATATATAGTAGTCTAGATTATACTCCTTTAACTTTTCCCATATACTCCTATATGAACTAGTAAATTAGTATCTTTAGAGTAATAGGAAATAATTTTTGGTGTCCATACACTAGAAAAAAAGATAAAGCCTTGATGGTTTTCTTGTACCTAGTTTTATTTTACCATAGTCAATATTTCAACAAGAGATGTCATTCTCTAGATTATATTATGTTGATATCTTAATGTCATCTTTCATATTTTTACTGGTGGACTCAGTTTCTCTATTTCCTTATGGATAGTAGTTGAAATATAATTTGATTATGATTTGATTATCATCAGACCATTCTATAAATTAAGAATATTGAAAATCTTGAACATTGTGAGAAACTAGGTAAATGGGGGTACCAAACATGGTTAATATATTATCTTATAAAAATTTAATGACATTAATTACTTTAAAATGATCTATTTCAATAGAATTTGTCCACCTAGTACAATAGTCAATAGCTATTAAGACAAACTTGCACCATAATAAAGAGTTTGGGTATATAACCCTAATAAAATCAAGGCCCTATTGGGAAAATGGATATTCTTCAATGATTGGATAAAAATACATGGAAAATTTAATTCTTTCTTATTGAATACCTGGCAGTCATGGGAAGTCCTAATGTGATTATGGGAATCCTTGAATATTGTAGGTTGGTAGTATCCCATATTTATAATTTTATGAGCCATTGTGTTTCCTAAGGAATGCCCACCGCCTATCTTCTAATGTAGGTTTTTAAATATATATGCAACATATTCCTTTAAAAAACATCTTATATATCTGTGCCCATATTTATTTCTATAGATGATTCTCTTTTTATCATGTAATGAAATTATTTGATCTTAAGGACTCAATTGTATATTTAAATCTAGATGACACATGCATGTGATTAATTAACAGATGATTTTAGTGTACTCCTTACCACTAGTCACCTGAGTCTAATTATACTGATCTATGGATTATTCTTAATCATTATTTGAATGATCTTTTGTACTCTTACCATCTTAGCTAAACTAATGTCAAGGTCAAAGACCTGAAGACTAGCCATCCATTTGACTCTTGTTTTACTCAAGTCGTTTTGTCCAAGCGTAATCTTGACATTTCAGTCTGGGATAATGGCATATGTTTTTTTCATAGATTGTAGTCCCTAAACCTTTTCACTACTTTTATCAAGGAAAAAATATATTTTTCCAACAAAAATAATTTTATCTCAACATATTTTAAATTGGTAATCATGAAGGTAATGGGATGTTCATTGTCTTTTACATTTCATGCAAACACAACAACTATGGTATGATTGAAATAAAATGAATAGTGGTAAAAATACTTACTAAAATATAGATTAATCATAACTAGAGCTTGAACAATGACAGTCTTGAAATTTTGGAAAGCTCTCCAAGATTATATAATCCACTCTATCTTGGCATATTTCTTTATTATAGCATTTAGTGGTTTGAAAATCTGTACAAATCTATAAATAAATTTTTACACAAACTTTATCTTACCAAATAAGGACTTCATATCTTTATTTATATTGAGATATGTCAACTTAGAAATGGATTGAACTTGATTTAGATAAATATAAATCAAATTTTTGGTGATGATGTGGCCTATCAATTTCTATTCACTAACTTGAAAGATGTTATTCTTTAAGTTACATGACACTCCATACATTTTACATATATAAAATACTTTCTAAAAGTGATCTAAATGATTGGCTCTAGCTTTAGAATATTCTCTCAAATCATCTATGTAGATGAAACTAAAATAATTATTGCAAAATGGGATCATAAGATCAAGTGTATCTCCTTCAGGTGCTCCAGTTTTCTTTATGAAAAAGAATATAACCTTGACACTTTGTGTTTACTATACGATGACTAACAAGGTGATGATAAATAATCATTATCCATTTCAAAGGATAGATGATTTATTTAATCAAATGAATAGATATATCATTTTCTCAAATATTGATTTAAGTTCAGGCTACCATCAACTGAGAATAAAGTAATAATACATTTATAAAAAGGCTTTTCAAACTTATCATGGTCACTATGAATCTACTATGATGCCTTTTAGGCTCACTAATACTCATAAAACATTTATAAACTCGGTGAAAAATGTTTTTAGAGATATTTTATATATGTTTGTGTTATTTTTCCTTGATGATATTTTTATTTACTCTAAAAATATATCTAGAAGTGAACAAAAATTAAATCTAGTTTTGCAGAGATTAAGACAACATAAGTTGTTTACAATATTAACAAAATGTACTTTATTCTAGTTTAAGGTCAATTATATTAGACATATTATTTATAAATAATGTAATATTAATTATTCATTCATTATAAAAGTAATATAAGAGTGGTGTGAACCTAATAGCATGATGGAGTATGCAATTTTGTGGCCTAGCAAGATACTACTATAAGTTTATGTAAAACATTTATAGCATACCCAACCCCATAACTTTATTGTAGTGCAATTGAAATAAATTTTTCTTGTCACCCATTTGTGAATATTAACTTAAAAATTTTAAAGTGTTTCTAAATATAACATGCATACTTGTTTTACTTGATCCAAAAGGTAATTTTTAGGTTTGGGTGGAATTTTAACCCAATATGTAAAGGTGGTAGCTTATGAGTCATGACAACTCAAGAAACATGAAAATATTTATTCTACACATGATATAGATCTTATTTCTATAGTTCATGCATTGTAATAGTTGAATCATTTTCTATTGAGAAAGCATTTAAAGGTAAACATAGATCACCTTAGCCTCGAGGATTTATTTTCCTAGGAAGATCTGAAAACGTGCCAATGTAGATGGATGGAATTTATAAAGAATTTTGACATGGACATTTCACATGTCAAGGGAATATAAAATCATGTTGTCGATGCACTCATAAAATGGATATACCTTTATAACATTTATGTTATTAGGAATGATTTCAAAAATTTTGTGTTAAAATAACAAATTTTGGATAAATATTTCCATGAGGTAAGATAAGTTTTGGATGATGATCCTGTGTCAAAATATTTTGATAATTTTTTATGGAAAATAATGGACTAGGCATAAAATATAATTTATGTGACAGAAATTGGGGATTTACACAATCAAGTAATGAAATAAGTACATGTATAACCTCATTATGCTCATCCTATTGTCACTAAGATGACACACAAACTAAAAAGTTACTATATTTGGCCTAGAATTAAACATGATGTGGTTGCATTCATGGTCAAATTTTTGGAATGCCAATGTGTTAAGATAGAGAATTTCCATCCTAAAGGTCTTGTTTATGTACATGAAGTACCAAATGATAAAAGGGTTATAATCTCACTTTATTTTATTTTTAGGCTTCCTAAATCATGAAATAAACATGACTACATTCTAATTGTAATTAAAAAATTTACCAATGTATGTCATTTCATTGATGGAAACTTAATAGATATTTTTTCCATTTTTTCATTAACATTTGTTAAATAAATTATTTGGTTGCATTTCATGCCATAAGTGATTATTTAAGATTGGGAATAATTACTCACATCAAGGTTTTATCAAAATTGTGCCACAACCTTCAGAACCTATATGAATTTTAGTATTAGGTACCACCCAAAAAATGGATGGTCAAACTGAAAGATTAAATCAAGTGGTTAAATAAAGGTTGTGAATGTCTCTGATGGACCAATAGTCTAAATGGTAAGATTGTATTTATTTGGTTTATTTTTATTATAATAATACTTATCACTTTGTGATAAAAATGGCTCACTTTGAAGATTTGTATGGGTGTGAGTTTAAAACTCCTATTGGTTGGGATAACTTAAAATATAGGGTTATTATTGGGCACAATATATTATAAGAATATGATAACATGACGTCACTCATTCGGTAAAATCTAAAGGAAACCTTTGATAGGAAAAATATGTATACATATTTGACAAGAGGACCATGGGAATTCAATTCAGGTGATAATGGTTTTTTGAGAGTTGGACCACATAAAAGTACTATAATTTTTCATAAATAATCTAAGTTAACTCTATGCTATATTGGACCTTTTGATATTTTTGAAAACATTATTGCTATAGCCCATTGATTGGAAATTCTTCCTTATTTATATAAGATTCATGAGTTTTTACATGTTGCTTTACAAGAGAAAGTATATTCCAATTTTGCTCACATGTTATATTGGAAAAACCTTCAAATTTTTGGAGTGGATAAAGTTTAATTGCAATCCATGAGGATTATATACCATCACAACATTAAGTTGAAAAAAAAGACATACAAAAAGTATTGGTATAATGGGACCTGCTTAATGAAAAAAGTTATACTTGGGAAGATGTTAGTATTTTTAGACAACAATATCCACATTTATTTACTTATTCACAAGAGAGGATGCCATGACCCAATTTTAAACTTATCTCATTTTGTATTTAATAAGTTCTTGAATATTTCTTTGTTGTGATAATTTGTTTTGATCTCCTTTATCTTTATCAAACTTTGATTGATTAAACACATTTTTATATAAGCGGAGATTATTTTTATATATGGTTATATTTAATAAATTAATTTCAATTATTTATTTAATTGATTATTTAGTTATTATTATTTGGATAATTATTAGATGGATATTGTTGATTTCATCTTTCAGTGACTGTAGGGTCTACCAATGAGAAATGATTAATGTGGTAACCATGTATTAGGTTTACTAAATGGTTATTAATTCATTTTAACATAATAAATGAGGTTTTAAAAGACACAATGCTATTTTATTTGATTTCTTTATAATCTTGTCTTGACTGGTTAAATTATGTTTGGCATTTTGCTTATGTTTAATTCTTCACTATTAATGAGGCTAATGAAGGAAATAATCGGTCTTATGTTGTTATACATGTCTAAAGAAGAGATTATGCATACTTAGGCACTTTACATATACTTCATTCTAATACTTCAATAAGTTAGATGACTATCCTAGATATCATATGTGCCTCATCAATGTCTCAATTGACTTAATATTGGATAATCAATTTATTTTTACTTTTTTCTAATTGCATTTCACTATACCTCTATGTGTCTATGTTGACAGAGTTTTCCTGACTCCAGATCAAAAGGTTTGTCTATTGGGAGTGTTTTCTAATTTAAACTTTCTAAGGTGGTCAAGTTTTTATGTTGCATCATGTCTCATTTTCTACCTAGATAAAAAGGAATTGTGACAAAGTCATTGGGCTTGATCATATTCAATTAATCATTTATTTTAATGAACTTGGTTTTAAATATTTGTCATGATTAGTCTTGTCAACTAAGTGTTTGTTGGTGAATGTGTTTTGGAATATTTTGATTTAGAACCTTTAGGTTTTTTTTTTTTTTTTTTTTTTTTTTTTTTTTTTTTTTTTTTAATAATAAGAATGGTGGAAGGAGATACCCATACTCATCATCAAGATATGGGGAGTCTATCAACCTTATTTTGGTTTGTTTTGTTTATTATTCAAGGAGGCCATTTTTTTTGCATCCTAAATATTTGGGGAATGTGGGTATTGTGTATCTATGGTACCATTTACTATGCTTGAGTTTTGAGTCAACTTGAACAAGATGGAACAAGAAAACAAAACCTATGTTTTTTGTGTGGGAAAAATGGACACACACACGTCTAAATTTTTTATCTCTGGGTTATTGTTTTTTAAGGTAAAAAGGTCTACATGCTTTAAATAAGTAAGTAAAAATATAATTTTCATGGCATGCTTTCAATTTTAAATTATATTGGTGGAAATATCTAGTAGTTAAGTTTATGGTTGATATAATTGCCTTGTGATTTATAGATTGTTGTCAACGTGGTTTTATGTTGTTTATGGATTTGTGTTTTATTTCATGGATATATATCATGTGAGTCAGGTGTTTTTTTCTAAAACCCTACATTGGGTTCAATTAGCTGATTCTCATTTGAAACTCCATTGTGTTATGTTAGTCTTTCTATTGAGAAATGATAAAGTGTGAGTAAGATTGTTTTCATGTTTTTATTTAATTTTTTTGTTTACATGAGGTTTACCATTAGCTTTCCATTTGAAATTTCATTGTATATCAAAAAAATTTGATGATAAATAAAGTGGTGTGTTTGGGGTTTTTTAATGTGATGTGTTTATTAATTTTTAAGTTGTTCTTGAAGTTTTGGTGTATCATAAATCATTATTTAAATATAATCATAACCTATAAATTAGTTTCATCACCTTGTCAATGGTTCGGGTGGTCTAGGTCCATGAATGGAGGGTTCATGGGACTAGTTGGGTCTGTTTTATAATGTTTTTTCTTGGATGGATTCGATCTCTAAACATTTGTTATGGAAAATTTGGTTAAATAATGATATTGATTAGGTTTGATATTTCATAATGCATTGGAAAATTATAATGAAATGATTCTTAAGGAAATGGTTGGCCATTCTGGAAACTATGATTGAAAGAGTGATTATTATAATAATTATTGGGTTAATTGCCTTGGTCAAAAATATATGTTTAACAATGGTATTTTATCAAGTATTTATTTTTGATTTAATCATTTGAGTATGATTACATAATTTTAATTTTAATTGTTATCTTGATTGCATGGTTTACTGTTTCTATGGAAGCATGCGTTTCAAAACTAGGTGTAAGGTTGAGGAAATATGTTACTCAATTCACTTTAAATGAGAATATTAAAATTTCAAATTGGTCTTTGGTGTAGTTTAATCTATTTTTTATGTGATGCAAATTCTTAATTTAGTTTTTGTGTTATTTATTGAAGCCGTTATAAATAATGAATCAAGTTTTAGACCAATATCATATTATGCATGAATGAATGGATTTTGTATTTTTAACCAGTAAGTATTCTCTAAATTTAAGTGAACTATTAGTTAAATGAGATCAAGGTTATGTTGAAATTAACATGATATAATATTGGACTATCATCACCTTGGTACTATATATAAATGGCTTGAATATATGAGTGATGGCATGTTTCATTAATATTATGTTTTCTAATAAAATTCTTATTGGGTTTTGCAATTGGAAATGACTCTAACTAGGTTTAATGGTGTAATAAAGGATACATTTGAGCAATCTTCAAATTATAATATATATAGATTTAGATCTATACATATTAGTCATATAATTTTAAACTATTATTGGTGTTTTTTGGGATGTTCCTTTATTGGAAATTAGATATGAGATTATGTATTTTATAACTCTATTGATTCTCACTTATTTAACTGATTAATTGGAGTTGTATAAAATTAATAGGCTGAACATTTAAGCATAATTGTTTTAGGTGCATTTATTGAAGATGTTTAGATATGTATAAAGCATGTATAATCATATTTCATTTGTACGAATTGGGAAAATAACAAAAGAATGTTTACTTCTTAGCTGTTGATTTAGACTCTTGGATTAATGGCTTTTTTTTGAACAACTATAAAAATTCTATGGTTACATCTTTACACATTAATCAATTAATTTAGAGATATGATGGGAAATCCAATATAAATTAATTAGGAATGATTTGTCTTATTGTAAGAAATGTTGAGTTTTACTACTATTTCTTTCATATTTAATTATTTCCACTTTGCCATTAGAGAAACATTATCTTCATGAATCTTGAGTTGTATTGAAAGGATTGGTTATGTAACTTTATGTCACAATCCTAAACACAACTATGTATGATAAATTCATTTTTTGTTTAGAAGTATGTAGTTACCATTATTTAGGGGATATTGATCTTGACAATTTTAATTTTATGTAGTTATTGATTAAAGAGAAGTATGGTTATAGATAAATAATATTATACAGATATATTTTAAAATTAATTTTTGAAATTAACAAAGTAGTGGGACTCATGATAATGAAAACATAACATATGCAATAAGACATATGGTGTTCAAAGAGAGAGTCTTTTATGTTATAATATTTTGCATCATTTTTTTAATCATCAATTATGAACCTAAATAATTAACACTCAATATTTGGATGTTTTTTAGAAGTACAACTTTAGAGGCAACCTAATGGGTTTTATTTCAATGAGATCCATTAAAAGGTTTAGGAATTTGATAATTATTTTTAGTGTTCAATGGGAGTGAATTTGGATACTAAAGTTTTACAAAAGATGTAGTGACCCTAGTATCAAATGCAATATATTTAATTGGGTAACATTATGTAGATATTATATTTATATTTGAAACACATATGCAAGCAAATTATTTTCATTTTTTCTAACTTACTAAGACAACCTACCCAAAAAAAATTTAGAATTGCATTATCATAGTATGTTTTGGACTATGTGTAGGACCCAATACCTCACTCACCGTTAAAAGTAATGTTAATTTAGCATGCCCTTGTGCATGCAATTAGAACTGAAGGAGCTGATATGAGATAGTTAAATAGGGGTAAATACCTATAAAGGATTCTATGAGGAAGCATCTTGCCTAAAAGGATAACTATGGAGTTCATGTCATATTTGTATACATGTACACGTATAATTCTTGAGCACCATACATGGCACTAACATTCCACATAAGACTATTTGGAGGTCCTTAAATATCTTTAGACATCTCATTTTCTTTAATAAGTTTCAATTCCAATAATGTATAGTTAAATGTTTACTTATTAAATAAACTAGAAAAGATAACTTTACACCTCCTATGTTACGATTAAGTTAAATCAGGTCTATGGGATGAGAACTAAGGTCTAAAT
>JARHVA010005792.1:212500-222500 GCA_037957365.1 Torreya grandis | reverse complement strand
TAGTACACTATAATATTACCTATGATGATGTCATCTATACTTTTATATATTAAGATTTTTATTATAATTCAATTTATATTTATCTTTTCATGCAACCTATATATTGTTGATGTCATGTTTTATGGTTATAGCATTTGTAGGTACATGAGATAGGCTAATGTTTGAATTTGATAGTTAGATAGATAAAAGGTGAGAGGTAGTGAGTAACTAGGTTAAAAAAGAATTGTGATATGAGATGAAATAAATGGTAATAATCCATATAATCACCCTAAGTAGTTTCATATTTGTTTAATGTATTATTTTATGTCTCAACTTGCTGGATGAGCTTGTTAAGATATTATTGTTAATATTTATTTTGATTATGAACATGGTTAAATTTTATTGCCTTGTTGGTGTATTATCTGGTGTCGAGGGGTGTAGTACTTGTGCATTCCTTGATCATTTTCAGTTGTCAAATTTTATTTTTTTTACCAATAAGGGGTTTTATTGCTTTAATGTCATTTTCAAGTTTGTTATCATGGTTATTTACCTTGCGTCACATTGTGGTTAACTTCTTGATCCTTGTCTTAAATGACTTGAATTTTCACCAAGGGGTTTGTCTAGGTTAGTTTTTTGCTTCATGATTTAACTTGGGCCTTCCATGTGATCCTTGATTTGGTCCCTATGTGGGAAAGATTGAAAATACCATGTATGATGATGTTGATTAAGAATAGTTATTAGGATATGATGGCCAAGGGGGTTATGAACATCCTTGACATACACTATATTTCTAAACCAAAATCAATCCTTGGAATATTAGAGCTGATGATGGTGATAGGGTTAAATATTCAACTAAAAAGGGTAATCAAGAAGCTTGCATGAAAAATAATATAGTTTTTATATGTTGTATTCTCAATAAAACCTAAGAGGAAATGGGGGATATAGTGAGTTATGGAGGCTTAAAAATCATCCTATAGGTCTTAATGGTAGGAGAAAATTGAAGAATGAGGAGAGAGGTAAAGAGGAATTCAGGCTATGGGAGGAATAAGGTAGTTCTAGAGGGATTTTTAAAAATGCTAAGATAAATCAGGTTAACACTTCATCTTATTTTCCAATAGGTGGATTTATTACAAATACATAATGTATTAAATTTGATAACAAGAATTTTGATTTCCATGGTTACTTGAAATATATTTTTACTATATAAGAATTTATAGGTTGAAAAGGAATTCATGGGACTTTCGATGAACCTATAAGGTCATAAAAATTTGATTATAATCTTCCATACATTTTATTTCTATTGTGAATCAATTTAATGCCATTGGGTTTCATACTTGGCTATTTTGGGTGTTGAGGATATATAGGTTACTAGGGTTTTAAACTCAATTTTATCTAAATAGTTTTAAAATGCATTTAGTTTAATCCTTATTTGGGCTTTTCATCCTTCTAGTTGTGTTTATATTAAATGAAAAGCTAGGTTTTTATTGCTTATTGCATATTTAACTTGGGTAGTGAACAATTAAATATTGATGGCCTTATTTATTTATGTGCACATTTGGACTTTTAACCAGTTTATTTAATTGTTATTTATGAATATTTTGAGGGATTAAATATTTTTGGGTTTTATTTATTTTTTATACAAGTTTGTAGTTATGTCAATTCTTTTTTAATTTTTATGCATGCTTATTTAGTCAGATTTTTTTTTTATAAATCTTAGATCAATGGTGTAATGGGGTTGATTTAATAGCTTTCTCTCTTTCCATTATGCTTATTTTGGAGAAAGCATAGCTATGTTTTGTTATCACCACAATGTTAAAAAATTATTTAATATCATTTGGTGTTTTGGTCATTATTTTTTTTGTGTTGAATAGCTTGGCTCAAGTTTATGTGATTGACTAAAATATTAAATTTAGCCATGGTGTATATTTGTCACCACTTTGTTATTGTGTGTAGTTACTTTGATTATTATGGTGATGGATTGAATCTCATTTTTCACACATCCTCTCCCTAAGCATGAATGTCTAACTTCACCACCCAACTAATGGTTAGGGTGGTAAGGGACACTAATTGGGGGGTTCATAGGGTGGGTTAAGATAGTTTATTTTATGTTTGGATCATATATCTATGACTAATCATTCCCTATTGAGTTACATTTTTATTGCATGGTTTTGATTCTTGCTTGGTTACAATAAGATGATGTTCCACTGGTATCATGTTTTAGTGGATTATTATCACTCTATTTTTTATTTCATATAACACCTATTATAAAGGAAAAATGATTCATACATGGCATAATTAATGTAATGTTGTCATAATGACCATTTACTAATGGTATTTGTGGGATCTTGGTTGCTATACTTTTTTTTTCCCCCCCTCTCATTACTATAATTGTTAAATCATTACAACTTGTTGTGTTGTGTTATTATAATTAGTTAATTTGATAACTAAGGATGTTAGTATATTAGATGATGAGATTAAATGGTATGCTTATGATAAACTCATATATCTTTTTTATTCTTCATTAAGCTGTTCATTCTTATTTATATTAATTTAATAATTATTGGATAAGCTTTTAGAAAGTTTAGGAAGAAATCTTGATAATGTTAGAGTATAGGGTATAATCTCATTTCTAATTCTATATTATTTTTGTTAAGTTATATCTTATAAATATTTCCATAGCAGTGGCTTACATTTATGTATAGGTAAATCTTTATTAAAGTATGTTCTACTATGAGAACACCAAATTACTTTTGAAACTGACTAGTATGCTACAACCAAATATAAAAGGACATGAGATGAATTGTTACCTTAGAGTATGAAGTAATGTAATTTTATAGTATGCTAGAAATTAATTTATGATTTTTTATATCTCATTGGTTTCCTTATAAAAACTTCAAATAAGACACCAATGGTGATTTAAATAAGTTATATTTGGTAATTAGCCTATTTTTGTGTATAGTGGGTTCTCGAGCTTATGATTTGAAGTGTGGATCGACCCTAGCATGAGCAAGAGTAATCTTCTTTTAGAAAAGAGACCAATGCTTTCTTTTTAGTTATAAATTTTTAATATGTAGTTGGCTATAGGAAGTGGTGTAATTGTGTTAATTGTGTTGTTAAAAAATGTTGGTATGTGACTCTATGGTTTCAATATATCATAAAACTATTATAAATATTTGGTTATGGTTTTATGACCATGAACGATTTTTATTTTACGTAATAGTGATATTTGGAAATTTAATTCATTCTAGCACTAGTATAAATGAGTACAAGACTTGTTCTCCTAAAAGCATTTGAGTTCAAGTGTTATAATACACATGGAGTTTAATAGAAATTGTTACATAAGTAAATACTACTTATAAGTTGATCTGAAGGCTTCTTATTATAGTTATGCATGTCTAATGTAAGAGGGAATATGAATATTAGTGTTAAAAGTATGAATCTTGTAATGAATGTATGATTTATAAGCTGTGAAATTATTAAAATAAACAAATGCCTATACGCATATGATGGATTCAATATGGAAAAGATAATAGATAAATGTAGTAAAGTGGATTTCATAAATTAAATATTGTTATTATAGCATTGATTTTTTAGAATAAATAATCTATTCCAAAAAGTATAAATAGTTCTCATAGATAGCAAATAAGATGAAAAGTGGGAAGAATATAAGGGATATAACCATATTTATTGACTTGCGAAATGAATTTTTTTGTGTTCATATAAATAAATAATTTCTTGCGTAAGGTGATCACATGATGAAGGCTAAATTATGTGATGTCATCTATATTTGAGGAGAAAGATTGTGTTTTATTTTAATACATAGAGTAAAACATCCTTGAGTAATGTTGCTTATTTAAAATTGTGTTAAGCGAAAGAGTGTGGTGTAATGATCCCTAAAATTTAAAATATCATGGTATAATGATCTAAATGGAATAGAACACTTGAAAATTCCTTGATTATATAAATTTTAACACACAAAATAATATTTTAAGCCTATTATGTTCTTATGGATTTTATATGTGTACATTTTCATTACTAACCTTGGCTATGGTAAATGCTTTTGATTAAATAGTAGTATGATTATTCTTTTGCATTATGGATTTTGAATGTATGAATGAAATGTTAGGTTTTCCTAATTATCTATATAATGAGAAAAGTTTATAAATAGATACAAACTTCTATTTTCTAATAGGGTAAGTCCAAAAAGTTGGGGAATAAAAAGTGGCCTTTTTGTGGACATGATTTTTTTGAAATTTTATAAATATAAAGTTCTATAGATAATTTAAGATACCTACACTCCAAATTTGAAGATGTTGTAAGAACATGAAATCTATCATTTTGAGTCAAGTTTCCAAAACACTTTTTTTTTAGAAATGGTTAAGTATAACTGGGTAAAACATCTAAAATTTGAAGAGGAACTCCTATTATTTTTAGAAAATGTAGAAGATAGACGGCCATGGCGTGCACCATTTTTGAGAAAAGTTTAATATTATTTGAAACCCTTTAGGGAAAATTTAAATAAAATATTCTAGCATGTTACCTATTATTTTTTATATTTTTTTAATGAATAAATGTTTTTTTATAAATTTTGCAAGAAAATAGATCCTAAAACTGATAAAGAAATGGATAGTCATTCGTACGACACGCCTAACTACCTACCAAAAACATAAATCAATTTTTTTTAATATTTTTAGAATTAGGCCTACTTGGTCACCATATATATATTTTTCACTTGGATCAACGAAAGACAAATTACATGAACATGTATAGACATTTATGTTTGCAACATGTATAGGCCTAAAAACGGCATAGTTAGAAATAAATATAGTTTGAAACCTTAAATTAGCTCAAAAATTATAAAAATCATATTTTTGGAAAGAAGAGAGTGTGATAATCATGATGGTATCAAGTTTTTGAATTTTCACTTTGAAATTCTTAGTGTATTTGGAAGTTAAAGTTTAAATTTGTTATTTATTTCATACCTTTCAAAACTCAGCTATACATTGATAGTCTAAGCCTTTGGCTCAGGAATCGAAGCCACTCCTGAACCAAAAGACACAAGAATTTAATTTAAATTCAAATATCATGATCTTGTTAATAATGTGATCACGTTATTAACTACATTATTAACATAATCTTGGTATTTAATAAATGATCACATTACATAATGTCAACACCCTAAAATCCGAATAGGAGCCATTAGGCTTAGTAGTCTTATGATCAAATATTGGTTGATTAAGATTTTTTTTTGGGACCAATGTTCTTGTCAAGAATTGATACCATTAGATGATAATTGGAGATGTATTAACCTATGAATAAATATATTTTTCCTTTGATCCCAATATGGTGTGTAATTGGGCCAATAAAAGTAAAATTTATATTAGATGGACATAATTCCTTGGATGGAGCTTGGTGGGCCCCAATTACATATCAAAATAAACTAAATACATGGTTTTTTATAATTTTGTGTGTAATTAGAGACCTAATTGACATCATATGAACATAATTCCTTTCTCAAGGCTCATTTAACCCTAATAATATAATAGATTGAACTAAATATTCAATTATTTTAATATGGTGTGCTATCAAAGACCTAATCAAGACATTATATTGAAGGAATTCCTTCCGCAGGGACCAATTACTCTTAATTAAAGATTATGCTAAAGAAAATAGTCAATTGGTTAAATATGATGTGAAATTAGGGAAAAATATTCACAATGAACATTAGATGGACACAATTCATTGCATGAGGTGAAAAATGCCTCAATTGATATTCTAGTTGGAAACAATTAATTACATAAGACTTAGTTATCCTCAATTGTCTCTAGTATTGAAAAAAATATCAATTGATTTAACATGGTGGAATGAGAGCCCCAAATGACATTAGATGGATGTAATTCCTTGATTGGGGATTAAGTGGCCCCAATTACATATCATATTGAATCAAAATACTCAATTGGTTCAGTATGGTGTTTAATTAGGGATAATGGAACCCAACTAGAACATTATATGGACAAAAGTAAAATTTTGGGGCTTAGTTGTCCCCGATAATTAATAAGATAAAACTAAAAACATGAAGTTAGGTGGATATAGTTTACAATTAGGGCCAATGAAGTTGTCATTGACATTAGATGTATTAATAATTACTTGCATGAGCCTTGGTTGGCCATAATTGCAATTTTAACTGAATTAAATACTTTGTTGATTCAATATGTTATGTATTTAGGCCCAAAACAACACCTTGTTGACTGTAGAAGGATTAAATTTCATACACAAGGCTTGATTGGAGTATATAAATCATATATCATATTAAACAAAATATTTTTTCAAATGAATTTGGTGCACAATTAGAATCCCAATTGTTATTGTATTATTGTAATTCCTTAAAAATGGTCTAATTGGTCTTTATTTCATATCACATTTAATGAATCACTCAATTATTTGAATAAGGTGTGTAATTATGGCCCTAATAAAAATTACGTCGACACAATTCCTTGGATAAGCTTTGATTGGCCCCAATTATGTATCATCTAGAATCAAATGGTTTAGTATGGTATACAATTAGGGCAAAGTAAGCCCTAATTTTCATTATATATTAATGTAATTACTTGCACATGGAACCTTCAGTCTAAATTGCATATCAAATTGAAAATATACTTAGTTTTTTAATATGGTGAGCACTTTGATCCCTAATTGATATCATATGGATGAAATTCCTTACATTCAGTAGACCCATTGGATAAATGTAATCCCAATTAACATCCTTTATATATAGTAAGAATTAGGTTCAAAAGGATGAACTTGGTTAGAATTACATCAGTCATTACCACAATTGACTTTGTAGGCTCAATATATGATGATGTGAGGGATAATTAATCCAAAATTGACATTCTTTACTCATAGATCTATGTTCAAGGAGCTAAAATTTACTCCAATCACCATCATGATTGTATCTTATATACACTAAAATCTATATCCTAAGCCCTAAAGTTCCTAATTCATAAACTCTAAACCACAAATGTAAACTCTTTAAACCTTGAACCAATCATTTTATCCAAAACTAACATCATTTATAGACTAATAATTAAGTTTACACGGCTCAGTTTGGCCTAAATCACATGATTTATTGCCCCATTTGACTAATTCACTCAATCTTCATGATGCCCTAAACACTATACCCTAAATTGTCAACCACAAGCTTTCAATTAACATATTTTGTAGTAAGAATTAGGTTCACATGGCATAGAGAGATTAGAAAAAATAATATATAGGTCCTTAAACCTAAACTACATGCCTTAATTCCTAAAACATAAATTGTAAGCTTGATGCCATAATATCCACTACATGTCATAAATATACATGCCCTGCAATATAACTAGTTTTATCATCAGATTTCATAAAATGCACTTTTTAAACCTATGGAATAACCCTTTAGAACTTACTAGTATATATTTTTATATTGTGTACCCTAAACCTAGGCCATAAACACTATACCCTAAACTATAAATTAAAAAAATTCCCTATTTACCAATTGATTTAGTCCCAATTAACATCCTTCATAGTAAAAATTAGATTCTCATATGGCATATAGTGATTAAACCTCATATACACGCTTAAACCCAAACCCTACATGCCATAACCCATATTACCTAAACCCTAAAACATTAATTGTAATCACTATATATCATATTAAACTAAATATTATTTCAGTTGAATTTGGTACACAATCAGAATCCCAATTCTTAATAGATGGATGCAATTCCTTACAAATGGTCCAATTGGTCTTTATTTCATATCACATTAAATCAAGCACTAAATTATTTGAATAATGTGTGCAATTATGGGCATAATTAAAATTATGTCGACATAATTCCTTGGGCAAGCCTCAATTAGCCCCAATTATGTATCATCTAGAAGTGAATAATCAATTGGTTTAATGTGGTATGCAATTGGGGTAAAATAAGCCCTATTTTTAATTATATATGAATGTAATTCCTTGCACATGGCTTCTTTGGACCAAATTGCATATCAAATTGAAAATATACTTATTTTTTTAATATGATGAACACCTGGATCCCCAATTGATATCATATGGATGAAATTCCTTACATTTAGTAGACCCATGGGATTAATATATCCCCAATTAGCATCTTTTATATATAGTAAAAATTATGTTCACAAGGATGAACTTGTTTAAAATTGCATCAGTTATTACCACAATTGAATTTATAGGCTCAATATATGATGATGTGGGGGATAATTAATCCCAAATTCACATTTTTTACTCAAAGGAGCTCAAATTTTCCCCAATCACCATTATGATTCTATCTTATATAACCTAAACCCTATATCCTAATCCCTAATCCCTAAACTCTAAACCACAAATATCAACTCTTTAAACCTTAAACCAATCATTTAAACCCAATTAAACTCATTTCTAGATTAAGAATTAAGGTTATAGGGCTCAGTTTGGCCTAAATCAATTTCCCCATTTAACTAATTCACTCAATCTTCATAATATTCTAAACATTATACCATAAATTGTCAACCATAATCTTTCCTTATTTACTAATCAATTTAGTCCCAATTAACATCTTTTTAGTAAGAATTAGGTTCACATGGCATAGAGAGATTAGATAAATTAATATACAAGTCCTTAAACCTAAACCCCATGCGCTAATCCCTAAAACATAAATTTTAAGACCTATGCCCTAATATCCACTACATGTCATAAACATACATTCCTTATGATATAACTATTTTTATCATGAAATGTCATAAAATGCACATTTTAAACCTATGGCTAAACCTTTTGGAACTTACCAGTCTAGTTGTTGATCTTGTTTACCCTAAATTGTAAACCAAAAACTTTCACTATTTACCTATTTATTTAGTCACAATTATCATCCTTTGTAGTAAAAATTATGTTCGCACATGGCATATAGTGATTAAACATTATATACACCATTAAATCCAAACCCTACATGCCCTAATCCCTAATACCTAAACCCTAAAACATAAATTGTAATTTGTAATCCCTAAAACATTAATTGTAATCCCTAATCTTTAATCTATAAACCATATATACTAATGCCTTAATCCCTAATCCCTTATCTATATTGAGTATAACGTCATCATGTTATTTAATAACATGATCATGTTATTATTACCATAGGAAACATTTAGTTTTTATTAATAGTTACCAACCCTAAATCTTATTTAAAAAAAAACACAATCATGTTATTACATAACGTGGTCACGTTATTGTCCATATAAGCTTCTCAATGGGTTGGATGGACCAGAACCTTATAAAACACGTAGCGTGATTACATCATATAATAACACAATCATGTAATTATTATTTTACATTACAATCACTTATAAATTACTATTTTAAATCCAAATTGATACTTATGTCCAAAAAAAATTCTCTATGTACTTCTATGAGATCTATGTAACTATGTACTTAACCTCACCTTTGAAAAGTTATTAATTGTCCCTTTTGATGGGTTTTGAATCACATTCAAAGATGAACAGAAAGTTGTTGAAGAATAAAAAACCAAAGGAATTAGAATAGTTGAGAAAGAAACACAATATACAAATGTGAAAACTTTGTGTTAAACAAGGTACAAACCCTAATCATGATGAACCAAATGCCATAGATAATGATCCAATTCATGATAATGAATTAAACAATGATGAAATTGATAATAATCAATTGAATAATGTGGAAATTGACCCTC
The DNA here is from genome assembly GCA_037957365.1 of Torreya grandis. Taxonomy (NCBI): domain Eukaryota; kingdom Viridiplantae; phylum Streptophyta; class Pinopsida; order Cupressales; family Taxaceae; genus Torreya; species Torreya grandis. The sequence continues at coordinate 212,778 of JARHVA010005792.1, read as the reverse complement.
CTGAAATTGAACATAATGACATAAATAATAATTATAACATGTAACTTTTTTATTTAGACATGATCAAAGAAATAGATTTGTAGGTGGAGGTCCCAAAGGTAGAAATGCCTATTTGAGCTTGAGAAGTTGCTTGTTCACTAATAAAGACATACAATTATTGACCTATCACTACAAATTGTCTAACAGATTGACATCTAAGCCTCCACCTAAGTGATATAGGGTAAGATTAGAGGTATTAAAGAGGCACATGAGGGATTTGATGATTCATATAAATGACT
>JARHVA010005792.1:205000-207500 GCA_037957365.1 Torreya grandis | reverse complement strand
GGTCATAGGGATATTAGTTTGAATTATTAGGAAAGTCTTTACAAAAGAGATATATAAATGAGACTCCCATTTAATAGGATATTATCATTTCCAGGATAAATTCCACTAGGAAAATGTGTTTATATTCATAAGTAATTAAAGGTCCCATATAAGTAAAATTGGATATGGGGTTATGAGTATATTACATAAAAACAAACTACGGGTAGTGGACCCTATTCATAATTCTACTTTTGTACTCTTAATGAGGTGACACTCAAAATTTTTTTTGGGGTAGTGTCACCTGGTATTAGATCATGCGCTAGAATTATCAAGTCTATTAAATCTATTAAAAAGTTGAAAAAAGATTATGACTCTTGAAATAACATATCAAAAATTTGTTATATGACTTACCAAGAAAATGGTTATGACTAGATCTTATGGTATTGGCCAAGGTGATGATAAACCAATCCTTAAGGGAAGTGTTAGGGGTAGAGGCAAAGGCCATAGAGCCCAAAATCATAATCAAGATAGGGATAAACCTCTTATAAATAATTATTAAAACCATTAATAGGCACCAAATCTAAATTTAATTGGTTAAAACCTTTTTAACAAAAATACATAAGTATTGAATGGTATACTAATAACATTTAATGTCATCCAAGATAAGCTGCATAATCAAGAACTCAAAAAAATAAACCTTGAGGGAAACCCTCTTAAATAATTTACCCATATTTTATATAACTTTTTGGATTCAATTACTCTAATAATTACCCTTAAGAGTGGTAAACACTATCATAAAGTAGCTCATGAAGATTCCCCCACCTATATTCGTTAGTTAAGAATCTAGAGATGAAGCTAATGTATAGCCTAGAAAGTTACAGACATATTTAAATATACTTAGCCTATACTCTAGTTTAAAATCTATAGTGGATGTTTGTCATTTTAATGTTCTCGTTGCCCTATGGTGGAACTACCTATGTGATCTATAAGGGTATCAGTGTTTGAACCTTACCTAGTCCACTTTTGAAATCTAGTTTCTGAAGATATATCTTAATGTAAATTAAAAAGAGCAAAAAATAATGCATTTTAATCTATTTAAATAGGAAAATATTTATATTATAAATTAAAAAAAAAAATCCTAAACCTACTCCATCATGTTAAGTATATGAATGAAGAAGAAACAAAAGTGACAAAATTTAAGCTAGGGATGAATGATGTATTCATGCATGAAATCAATATGACCTACCATAAGACATTGGAAACATCTATAGAATCTACTTATAAAGAAGGATAAATGGAGAAGTCTTGGTAGAAACTGATACAATATTTCAAATTGATCAGGAAGTAAACTAAAAAAAAACTCCTGCACTCAAACTATACAAAATATTAGATAAAAATCATAAATTCCAAGGGTAAAATAAAGGTTACAACCATTTCTAGGGTTAGAACATGAATTATAATCCTCTAAAAATTACTAAAATAGCCAATGTGGGATAGCTATAAGGGAAATTATAGTTCCTATTTCCCCATAAAGGAAAACAATGTGTTGGGAGTGTAGTGACAATCACTACTGCTAGGACTCATCAAAATTGAAATTAGGACAACTAGTAGAACATCAAGGGTATGCAACAATGGAAAATTTCAAGGATGATTTCCAAGGTACTTGATAGAGATAAGAGGTACTATTTATGCTATCCTATGACAATTTTAATTTATTCTAGTGTAAAAGACTAATGTATTGAATTTATTGTAGAGAATTGATGCAATCATAAACCTATTCATTTACGAGAAGGTTGAGAAGTTGGGTTTGGTATTGGAAAAAGGGTATCTATCCATAATTGATTACAGAAAACTAAACATTATCTTGGTATTTTTAGAACCAAGGTAGACTTGATTTTGACCCCCTTAGTGTATTATTATGTTATACTGGGCATGGATTTGTTGTAACAACACTATTCATCCCTTGATTGTTATGGCAAAAGAATATAATGTAATGATGAATATGGGAATTTCATGGAGATTCAAGTAAATCAAGCATCTAAAACATGAAATATAATTTCAAATCTACAATTGAAGAGAGCTATAAAAAAAAATGCTACATACTCTTTATAGTCTAGTTGTAGGAAATAAACCCCCCTAAAAAACAAAAGATGCCAAGATTTTCCTATCATAAGATAATTTATGGATGTTTTGCTTGAAAATATACCTGGTTTAAAGCCTAAAAATTAGTTTGACTTCTTTATTGACCTTATTATAGGTTTTTCCCTTGCATACAAATATCATTTTATGATGATTGTGGAAAATTTATAAGAGATAAAGGTTTAACTATAAGAAAGTTTAGATAATGGAAGTATCAGACCCAATGTGTCATCCTAGGATGCTTTGGTATTACTCATAAGGAATAAAGATGACACCTTAAGGTTTTGCATTTATTATATAATTCTTAACAAGGTGATGATAAAAATATGATATCCACTACCTTGGGTTGATGATTTATTTAATTGAATGAAAGGTGAAATAA
>JARHVA010005792.1:185000-200000 GCA_037957365.1 Torreya grandis | reverse complement strand
TATATGTGTTTTCTCATTGTCACAAGGTTAAATTTATTTTTGTATCCTTCAATATTTTGGCCATTATTATTTTTTTATGCAATAACTTGGCTCAATTTTGTGTGATTGAGTGCAATATTGCATTTGTCCATGGTGTATGTTGGTCACCATTTACGTATTATGTGCAATTTATGTAGTTATTATGGTGATGGATTGAATCTAATTTTTATCACATTCTCACCTTAAAACATGAATACCTGACTCAACCACGTCATTGATGGTTAGGGTGGTAAGGGCCACTAATTGGGGGGCTCATAGGATGGGTCGATATGGTTCATTTTGAATTTGGATCATATTTTGGTGGTTCCCCATTCCATATTAAGCTATATTTGATTACATGGTTCTTATTATTTCTTTGTTGTAATAAGATGTTGTTCCACTTATAACATGTTATAATGGATTATTCTCACTAGTTTCTTTAATTTCCTATAACACTTATTATAAAATAAAAATTAATCATACCTAGAATACTTAATGTGATGGTGTTATAATGACCTTGTACTGTGGTAGTTGTGGGATCTCGGCTGTTATACTTTAGTTATTTTTATACTTTTTCCATTGTATATAAACTTAATGTTCCCTGATTTGATTATATTATTGATCCTATTAAACACTATTTAAGATACCTCATTACACTGGGAACACCATGTTGTTTTAGAAAATTACTAGTATGATATAGCCAAGTATAAAAGGACTTGTGCTACATTGTTACATTATAGTATGAAGTAATGCAATTTTATACTATGCTGGAAATTAATTTTCAAGCTTTTATATCTCATAAGTTTTATTATGAAAACATCAAATCAAATACCAAAGGCCATTTGAAAAATTTATATTTTGTAATTAATCTATTCTTTTGCATAGTAGGTATTCAATCATATGATTTGAAGCATGGATCGACCCAAACATGAATAAGAGTGATCTTGTTTAGAAAATAGACTGTTGCTTTCTTTTTAGTTACAAAATTTTAATATATAGTTGGTTTTAGGAGGTGGTGTAATATTATTAACTAGGTTGTTAACAAAAGTTCGTAAGTGACACTATGGTATCAATATAGCAAGGAAGTGTTATAAAAATTTTGGTACAGTTTTTTTTACCATAAATGTTTTTTTTTTTTTTTTTTTTTTTTTTTTTTTTTTTTTTTTGCATAATAGTGATATTTGCAAAATTGACTTCATTTCTCCACAAGTGTAAAGGAGTATGAGACTTGTTCTCCTATACTCATTTGAAGTCAATTGTTATAATTAAATACTTTATATACACTGTGTTGAAGGCTTATTAACATTGTTATGCATGTATAATGTAATAAGGAATAATTAAGTTAGTGTTATAAGTATGAATGTTATAAAGCATGTAAAATTTTCAAGCTATGAATTTCTTGAATTAAACAAATGCCTATAGGCACATGATGGAATTAACATGGAAATACTAATACATAAATGTAGCAAATAAAATTTCATAAATTAAATATGGTTAACAAAAATTTGGATTTTTGGAAGAAATGATCTATTCTAATAAGTGCAAATTGTTCTTGTAGATAACATATTAAATGACATGTGGGCATAAATATAAGGGATATAACCCTAGTTGTTGACTTGTGGGATGATTTATTTAGTGTTCATATAAATGAATTAACTATTGCTTGATTAATGTGATCACATGATGGAGGATCACTCGTTTTTATGCCATCTATCTTTGACAATAACCATTTTGTTTTGTTCAAATATAAGGAGTAAATTATACTTGAGTAATGTAGCTTATCTGAAATTGTAAGTGGAAGAGTATGGTGGAATGATCCCTAAAATTTGGAAGATCATGATATAATGGTCTAATTGGGGTAAAACCATTATAGATTCTTTTATTATGTAAAGTTTAACAACCCAAGGAATATTGTAATCCTATTACATTTTTATGTGTTTTATGTGTACATTTTCATTGCTAACTCTAGATATGGTAAAAATATTTAATTAAATAGTAGTATGATAATTTATCTACATTGTGAATCTTGACTTATATGAATGAAATGTTACATTTTCTTGATTATTAGTACAATGATATCAGTTTATGAATAATTATAAAATTCTATTTTTGTCGATAAACTTCTCCCTAATGATGTAAATATTGTGTGATAGTCTAAGTACTTATTAAATTTTTTAAAGTATCTTGAATGTGAAGAAAAAGTGTTTTTATACCCTAGATAATTGCTAGACATTGATAGATGTGAGTATATTAGGTAGAGTAAGGACACCTAGGTTGTCATATTATGAACGTCTCTTACCCCATATAGTTTAGATCTTATTTTTATGTAATGCATATTGATGCACTCTAAACTACATACAGATTTAACAAGGTAGTAATCTTCCCTGTAGAATTTTTTAGGGGTAAGTACCCTAATTAAGGGTTGCATATAATTAAATTTTGTTAATATTTTACAAGTATATTGTGAAAAACCAGATTACATGTAGTGAACCCTATTCATAACTCTGTTTTGTACTCTAAACAAAGTGATGCTCAAAAAATAATTTGCGTTGTTTTAGATTTCGTCTAAAAAATATAATATCAAATCAGATCCCATTTTTTTTATATCCTAAAATCATAAAATTACATAAGATCAAACTAATTTATAGGCATCATGTCAAAAAATTCATGTTGTTTATTAGTGTAGTCATAAGTAAAAAATTTGACAATAACTAATTTTAATTAATATTTGATGGATCTTCACACCCTCTACAAAAAGTAATATTTTGGAATATGATGGGCGAATGATAATAAATGAAATTGGGCATGAATTTACAAAATCCAATTTAATTTTATTATAGATAATCAATATTCTTTCAACATACCCATCATTTTCATATTTAACATAGATAGCAATCCATGAGACTACATTATTTAAAAATTTATTAAGGCATCATGAAGAGGATAATTTTAATAACTTCATATGGGTAGTTTTTAATTATACATATCACAAAAATACCCTTTACATTTTCATTTGATAGATATACATACCTTCATCTAAATCTCTGCATTATATGGATGTGGAATCTAGAATCAACATATCATTTTCATAAGAAGAATGTTTAGTACATCCTTCACCTTTACTTCTCTATATAATGTCATGAGATTTAGAATCTAATTTTAAATCAATGACAATGTTAATTTAATTTTATAATTATAATTTAAGTGTTTGAAAAGTTTCCAAGGCATTTAAAACTACAAAATATGAAAAAATCATATTTTTATCACGTTTTGATGGATTTTTCTACCAAATTACATATCTCTTACTTTGTTACATGACAGATGTATTATGGAAATATTAAACTAATTAGGTTTCACACATGTTAATTACATTTGGTAAATCAATATTATCACTACATGAAACATTATCTCTTTCTTTCATGTCATTGAATAGCCTAAGTTATGATTTAATTAATGGTTATAGTAGGAATGCATAGTAATTTTTAACACACACACACACACACACACACACACACACACACACACACACACACACACACACACACACACACACACACACACACACACACACACACACACACACACACACACACACACACACACACACACACACACACACACACACACACAAACACACACAAACACACACACACACAAATTTGGTTATACAATATGTTTTTTATTCAAATTTATTTTATTATATTATTCATGCATACGTTATTATTTTTCATTTGAACATTACAATATCATTCACTCATGCTAGAGTTTAGGATTTTCCTGTGGTATAAATACTAACCAAGCTGGTTAACCAAAAATGAATTATTATGAGACTTAAATATATTGAAATATAATTTACACATGAAATTAAAGTATTTACAACCACCATAGACCAATCCTTCATGATAGTTGTGATTTCCTTACTACACATTATTATATCTTATTGAAGGCCCATGATTTATTTCATAGAATATAAAAATATATTAAAATCACATTATATCAAATAGTTTAGGTGACTTAAATATGATTCCATTTTTGCATACATTTATAACATTTAATAAGTTTGAATACATTTTTCATACTATATAACTGTACTTGTAAAAAGTATTAATATATTAACATTTTAGTTTTGCATGTCAAAGTGGGCATTTTTATTATATTGTACTTATGATTATATTTTTAGACATGTATGAAAAATGTGGAAGCATAATGAAGGAACATGTAATTTTTAACAAAATGTAAATAAATACATTTTTTTCATTTCTTAGCATTTAAATTTTAACCATGAAATTAAATTTTAGTTTTCCACATAGAATTGTATAATAAATGCCCTTAATACACATGTATAACAAGTGAAAATGTTTGGTGCATGATCAAAAGTGTCTGATCAAATGCTTGAATGAGGAATATTCTAATGGAATACTCCCTCACCATGGTTTTTAGAGCTCCCATCCCTATAGAGGATAAAAACATTGTCCTCTCCACGATTACGATCCATCCTAGCCATGGTGATGATTTTTTTCTAACCATTGATTTTACACTCTCCATGGACTAGATACATCCCAAACATGGTATAGTTTTATTTTCTCACATTTTAGGAAGCCCTCCAAACCATAGAGATGTAAATTATGTCTTATCTATAGATGGGATGATTATAAACCATGGTTAGAAAAATAAAAATTAAAAACATCATTTAGAGACCTTTAAAACATGGAGAGGACAAAATTTTCACTCTCCATGGTTGGAAGGGATAAAAACCATAAAAATGGAAAAAAATATATTATCACTAGGGTTGGGATCCATCCAAACCATGTAGAGGTTTCTATTTTGCATGGTTTGGAGGGATCCTAACCATGGTGACAAAAATTAATATCATAATGGTTGGGAACCCTCCGAACTATGGATTGAATGTTAATTTTATCATAATGGTAGGGAGTCAACCCAGTCATGGAGAGGAAAATTATTTTCCTATCGATGGTTAGAAGTGGGAACCTACCCAACCATCATGAGAAATAAAAATCGCGTGGGTGGGAACCTTCCAAACCATGGATAAGAGAAACCTCTCCATGGCTCGGAGGAATACCAACGATGGTGAGAAATTTTTTCTTCTCACCATTTTCCTCTACATTGTTAAAAAATATCTAATCTATGATAAAAAAAAAATGTCAATAGTTGGGATCCATCCCAACCATGGAAAAGTGAAACCTCTCCATGATTTAGAGGGATTCCAACCATGGATAAAATAATGGTGAGAAGAAAAATTCTCACCGTGGTTGGGAGCCCATATAACCATGGAGAGGTATCTTAACCATGGTTAGAAAAATTAAAATTCTCATCCTAATTATGAGCCCTATCCATTGTTATAAGAATTCCTAATCATGGTGAGAATTATTTTTTCTCACAATGATTGGAGACCTCCCAACCATGGAGAGGGAGATTTTTTCCTCTCCATAATTAAGGGAAAAAAATATTTGTGACTATATTTTAAGGGTTACCCTAGATTCATTACATCATCTCATGCTGGATTTCATTCTCAGTCCAATTTGACAATATCTTACTTGATACTTATCTTTATCTACTTAAATATGGTAAGAGGTGTGTGATATTCCTAAAACATAAGGATTTATTTTTAAATAAGGGTATAATATATCTTTCTCTAATTATTAAAAAATATTGATTGAGGAAATATTATCCCCTAAATTTGATCCCATATCACTTCTTGTCTTGACTAACCACCTTAATTTCTCAATAAATTCCATCACTTCATTGTATAAGATCTAATGAATCCAAATTTTATCATTACTTCTATTTTTATGCTTACTTTTTTTACAATGTAAACTTTTTTTTCCACATAGAAGGGTCTTTGAAACATTAATAAAATTAGTATGAATGTGTGGAGAATACCCTTCGTATATTTTAATTTTCTCACAATTAACTCAAGTAAAGAGCACTTGACAATTATATCTTCTTTATAATCCTTTCTCTCTTCATACTTATCTATTTTCTCTACTCATTGAGACATTTATCCATCTCAATAATACAAGAATAAAAATAAGAATGCCTAGGGATATGTTCTCCACAATTATCTTGTAAATAAACATGATTTCATAATTTTTTAATTTCATTTCACATCTATTTCAGGCAATCCTTCAAAGTTCCTAGAATCTATTTTAATAGCCAAAATTTATTTTAGGTCCCTTAGGAGATCTCAATAATCAAATATTTTTAGCTAATCAAACGAGTCTTAATTGTAATTTTACAATGAGTATGAATATTCAATAGATGCATTATAAAAAATATATTTGAAACAAAAATTCATCCTTTAGGAATTTAGTATTTTAAACGAAGCCCACTTTAAGAACTCAATTTTTCCCACATACTATTTTTATAGTAAAAAATGGACACAGATGACATAACACTCATGGTGTGACATAGAGGAAAGGTCAAAGTAGGGCATGAGAGTAACGTCAAAAATCTACATCTTACAAGGCAAGTGCATCAAAAGGTTCATGAATTTATTATCTATTGTATTTATTATAAAAACATACATGCAAACACATAGACATGCAACATAAGCATAAAATAGGAAAGGGAAATGGGAAATATATATATTAGATAATATGGGTATAATTTAGAATATATGAATGCATTGATAACCTTGGAAAATTAGATGTGCCTATATAATATTTATAGCTTGTTATAAGTGGTAGAGATTTGACATAGATCAGGGTGAAACAAAACATTGGAAACATTTTAAATTTGTTATTGGGATCATAAATAAAAGATCTCTCTAGTATAAGGAAAATCCAAAATAAAATTCTCATGACATGAAGGTGGACATGAAGAAACTCAATAGATTGCTTCCAACCCTGATTAGGGAATGTGATTAAATTTGAGTTATATAATGAAACTATTGGGATTATGAAAATGAAGTATTAAGTCTAAAAAATTCATAAATGGTTTCATATCCAACCCTTTATTATAGAGTTTATTAATATTTACCTTCTTGAGTAACACTAGATGTCTCATATTTAGGTTTTATGTATGTAAGGGGAATAATTTATTCTTGTTCATCTCCATACCCCTCAACTAGGAAAGGGTACATTTTTAAAATTTTGAGATTAAATTAAAATTGATCTTATACTCTTATTTACAATATTTTGTTTATTGAGTATCTTTAATTCACATGGCCCTCACCTATTATTATTAATGATTTCCTTAGTCTAGTGTGTTCTCCATCAATATACAAGTTGAAAGTTTATATTTCTGGGAGTGAACCCAAATAAAAAGACTCAAGGTGTTGAAAGTCACCTTCAAAATTTTCCATAAAGTCCTACATTTTTAGGTAATAAAATGACATTGGGACTAAAAAAATATTTTTATATTCGTCATAATATATTATACTAAATGTTTCTTCAAGTGTTTTAGGTAAAGAAATGAGGCATCGCATTATATTTTGAAATTTAGTTTAACATAGATTATTTTTGAAGAAAAAGTTGTTTTTTTCAATTCTTTTGTTTATAAATAAATATTTATTATTCATCATCATTTAGCTCACAATGAAAATGATATAGTTATATGGCTTCTCCATATTTTTTTATCAATCAATGGTTCCTCCAGAAAATATTTTTCACTCAATTTTAAACTTAAAATAATTTAGAGGAGAAAGAACAATTTCAATTTCTTCCCTCTTAGAAATATGTTGTGCATGATTAGGAATTTTATTTTGAATTATCTTATGTGAAAGATGTGGATTATTCATATTTAATTTGTATTTGTTCATGGCATGCTACATTATATATTAACCATTTAAAGTTTTCAAATATATTTCATAGCATTTTTATTTCATTTTTTTTATATAAGATCAAGTCATCTCAATATCTATTTCTTATTTTTACTAGGTTTCAACATTAGAAACTAGGTCTCCCCTTATATTGAAATAGACCTATGGGTACAATAAAATAGTAAAGAAGAAAAAATAATTTATTTTTTGTTGTTTTTTATCATGACAAATAAATCCCATCGTCTTATTCAAACATGGTATTAAATTTATCATGTTTTCCTCTTATTTTCTTTGAACTTGGGAAAATTAAAACATAAATGCATGCACATCTAGAGCATATTTTGATCTATTTAATATCTTATTTTTAGGTTATCCTAATTCATAATACAACCATTATATAAATTTTGAATGAATTCCACAATAAGTCTAATTAGGGTTTCAACTAAAAGTCTCACATAAACATATTTTTGCATAACCGCTATGTTATTGCATGTTATAGTGAAATATCAGATATGATCACTTACATATTTAGGGTTATGTCCCAAAAACTTCGTGAATATATTTATTGAACCTAAATGCAAGATGGTTTATTGATCTAAAGATAAAGGACCAAATTATTTACCCCATGCAATGGAAAGAATAATAGGATTGGGTAGAACCAATTTCATTTGTGGAATGACAAATATGAAATGACTAAGTACCCGGGCTCAATAGAGTATCTCATATCAATTTTAAGGGAGGTTACTTGAAATTTATATAAATCAAATGGAAAAGGATATTCAATCCCTAAAAAGTCACCAAACTTTATTCAAAAAAATTTACATCACTCTGTTGTCTTTATTTATTTATTAGACTCACCTAAATTATATTTCCAGAGGCTTATGATATTAGATAAATCACCATGGAATGAGTGATTTTATTCTACATTTGAGGGGTGAATCTCCCTCATATGATTGGGGTTTTTTAGGTGGTTTTTAGTAATTGTACCATAAATCACCAAAAATAAACTAAAATGGGAATTGGGAAAGGTGAAGATGGAAGAAAAATTGAAGTAGATGAAGGTGAGGGTAAGAAACCCATGGTAGAATAAACATATAAATTTGATTTCAGAATTCATATTCAAAATAAATAGGTTTGAATCTCTCCTCCAACATGTAAATTTAAATATGGTGTAGTGGATGTGGTGAGATAAAAATTATTTCCTAGAAATACAAAGTCACCTTTTAAATCTTAATTCATTTATCTAGTACAAAGTGCATTTACCTATGTGTATGATACAAATTTTAAAATATATTAATTTTAACATTCAATAAATAAAGCAAAAAATTTTAATGGATCATATATTTATGAATAAAAACACAAGGTTGTATAGACAAAGAATATTAAAACCCACTAGATAAAAATTTATTTCACATTTTTAATTGTATTGCATTAATAAATTTTTAAAAATAACTAATTACACAAAAGGTCACAACAAACCCTCTAATAGGGTTGAGGGGAAAGAAGAATCTTATTACTATGAAAATTGTTATTTTTTTACTCACTAAGAAGTTTTGTAACACCTTATATATCTTACCTTAACTAAAGACTTCACTTTTTTTTAAAAAAAATTAGGGGTAAAAACTTTATTAAATCATAAAAAACTAGATTACAAAGCAAATAACACCAACCTCCCGAACAACCAAAAAACACAACTACCACCAACACAAAACCACCATCATTTGTTCAAACCAATCCTGTCCTCATATAGGATTCTCTCCACATTAACTCTGACCTCTACCGGCAACAACTCGACCTCCTCCATCATCCATTCCTCTATCCCTTCCGAAGCCCACTTGGCCAAGCAATCTGCCGCCTTATTCCACTCTCTCAGAATGTGGGCAAAAATCACTGACTCCATGTGCATACTAATTTGTAAAATCTGCTAAACAATTAAAGATAACTACCAACTCACCTCAGTAATTTGTCTATCCCAGATCATATTAATCAAGATTAATGAATCAGCCTCACATATCACTTTACGCCATCCAACCTCATAGGCTCTCCGTAAAGCATATAAAATGGCTAGGCCCTCCATCTTGTTAACCATCTGATCTCTCCTATGAGCTGAAAATAGAAAAATAACCGAACTCGAAGCATCCTGCGCAATCCCTCCAATACCCACTGGATCTGGGTTACCTGTAGAAGATCCATCCATATTGATCTTTAAAAAGTCTCCTGGGGGAGGCATCCACCTCCCCTCTCTTTGCACCCTCTTCTGCATACCTCTACTCCTCTTGACACACGCAGCCCCTGGAAAAAAATTTGTTATTCCCAGTCTATCGACTAGCACAACATCCCTCTTTTCCAACAACAGTGCCACCTCAATTTTGGCTTTCATAGACTCCTGAATCATCCTGATGATGCAGCCCCAGACTTGACTAACCACCATTTTCTCATCATTAAAAATGCACCTATTCCTCTCCAGCCAAACCTACCAAAGCAAAAAAGTGGGACCAGGAAACCAAACATCCTTCAAGAAGCGTGCAACAGGGGGTGCCTTAGTAATTTTCATCCAAAGTTCTACCAGGGAAGAGACGTGAACACATCCACCTCCCCACACACCCCACCACGTGTGCCACAGCCGGCTAGTGAATTGGCAGCTAAAGAAAATGTGGGATGAACTCTCCTCCTAAGCGCCACATAAAACACAGCAGGACAGCCCCTCATAGCCCCTTTTCTTGATGTTATCCCATGTTAAGCAATGATTCCATGCCAGTGTCCACACAAAACAATTACACTTCAGCCATGAGAAGCTGTTCCATGACTGTCTCCACCAACTCACCTCCTTCTCTTCCCCAAAATTTTGCATAACAAGTTCCTGGCACCCAGCTGAGATAGAGTATTTTCCTTTTAGATGTGGAAACCAGGCCAACTCATCTACTCCTCTAATGTCACAGCAGGTGCATCCAGCTAGGGTCCACTTCAGTTCAGCACACTCCCTCTCCATGTCCTTGATTGGCAATTCCTTGAAACTTTTCCATCCCACCTCCATAAACTGATTCTGATGCCCAAAAGTTTTGAAATCACTTACCTTGGTCCAGCTAGCCTCACAAAATCTCTACACCAAAATTTGTAAATGCGGATATTGTGACACAAGAGGTGGAAACCCATCCCATGAGTCATGCCAAAATTGCGCCTCCAGCCTGCTTTTGTAAATCTAAAATAAACCTCTTTTAATTAGGTTCGCCCCTTTCTTCAGAGTTTCCCAAATCACTGATCCACTTCTCGACACACTGTATCTTGGAATATCCTTATGGGAACTCCCTAGAAAATACTTATTTGTCAAAATTTTAGCCCAGCCCTGGTCTTGCTCAATGCACCATCTCCAATATAACTTGGCCACCACGGCTATACCTACCATCATAGATTGTCTCAGACCCAATCCTTCAAGTCTCTTTGGGTTGCACACTACCTCCCATCTGATGAGACTCCACTTCATTCTTGACAGATTGCCAGCCCACAAGAACTATCTTGCTAGAGAGTCTAGATCCTTAACAAAACTAGCGGGTGCCACCTGTAACATGCATCTATAAAGGGGAAGGCCTTGGACCATGGACTAAATAAGTTGAACCCTCCCCACAAATGATAACCACCTATGTGTCCAGTGATTCACCTTGACTCTAAATTTATTTAGAGTGCCCTGCCATGACTCCTTGGAGTGCCTCCTCACTGAGACAGGAATTCCCAGATACATAACTGGAAGGTTGCCAATCTAAAACCAGAGAATATCAGCCACTCTCCTTTGAATATCCACAGGCATATTGAAGAAGCAAATGGATGATTTCTCCTCATTGATAACCTATCCTAAAGGTGCTAAATAAGTATCCAGGCATCGACGAATATTATTGGCCTCTCTCATGGTGGCCGCTCCCACCATGGCCACATCATCAACAAATTGGAGGTGCAAAAGAATCGGATGGCCCCCTCCCCATTTCTAGCCTTGAATCTCCCCTCCTCTGATACATGCTCTAATCCTTCTCCCTAAACCCTCCACCAGGAGAAGAAACAAATAAGGGGATAGAGGGTCTCCCTACCGTAGTCCTCTAGTAACTCCAAACAGATTGGAGTGTTCTCCATTGACCAACACAGAGAATGAGGTTGATGTAACACAGCTTATGACCCACTCAATCCACTCCTTATTGAAGCTGAAAGCCTCCATCCCCTTTTGCAAGAATGACCACCTAACCCTGTCATAAGCTTTCGACATGTATAGCTTCATAAACATTGCCTTTTCTTTGGATTTTGACATCAAATGGACCGCTTCTATAACCATCACAATACCATCCAAAATCTACCTGCCTTCCACAAACCCACTTTGCTCCTTCGATATTAGCTTCTTCAAACACTTCTTTGACCTTTCGACAATCAGCGTCGAGATAATTTTGTAGATAACATTAAAAAGGGATATGGGGCAAAATTGGCTGAAGCGGTAAACCCCCTCCCCCTTTGGAATGAGATATAGGAAAGTATAATTCAGCACCCTCAACATCTGTCAATTGGTCTGGGATTCCTGGACCACAGCAAGTAAGTCGTCCTTAATGATTTCCCAGAACTCCTGATAGAAATCAATCAGAAATCCATCTAGTCCTGGTACCTTCCCCTTCTTCATTAAAAAGATAACTTTCCTTAGTTCTTCTTCCATTATCAGTCTTCTTAACTTTTCCTTCATGTCCTGAGACACGATCGAAGGAATACAAGATAATATCGCATCCTTGGCTACCTCATCCCTCAGCCCCTCCTCCTGGAAGAAGGTGCTGAAATACTGCTCAGCCTCATAACAAATTTCTCGAGTTGAAGAGAGTAACTCACCTCTTTCCGTGACAAAAGAATTGATGACATTGCCATGATGCCTAGCTTTGACCAAGTTGAATAAGAATGCAGTGTTTCTGTCCCCTGCCTGTAGCCACTCGATCCTAGCTTTTTGTTTCCAAAATATCTCTTCTCACATTTCCCACTCCTCCAAGGTTTTGACTACCCTTTCTTCCTCTTTCAACAAAGACTCTATCAAGCCCTCCTCCCTTATCAGTCTGGTAATGTCATTTAACCCTTCTTGCACCCTCTTCTTCTCTTGGAAGATGTTCCCAAAGCTATACCTATTCCACCTTTGAAGCTGGTACTTGACTGATTGGAGGAGTTTAGCAAACACATACATAGCTATCCCAACTGCTGGTCGTCCCTCCCTCCACCATTCAGTGATGAGGCCATACAAGTCTGGGTCATGTAGCCACATAATCTAAAATTTAAAGGGCAGTTTCTGTGGCTTAATAGCTGAAGAGATGTTCAGTTTGATTGGCCAATGATCTGAGCTCTGCCAATCAAGAATCTTGAAGCTTAGTTTCCACCTACCACCCACCCAAAAACATGATGCCAAAAATCTATCTATACGTTCTCCTATGTAGTTGTCCCCTGGCCTTCTATTATTCTAGGTGAAATGACCATTACCCGGTTTAATATCAACCAAATTTAATTCTAAAATCTTGTCCCTAAGAAGAAAAGAAGACTGCTCCAATCTGGTATTTCCCCCCATTTTTTTTGTGAGGTCCATAATCACATTAAAATCTCCAGCTAAGATCCATGGTAGATATGGAAACTCTTGATGAAGCATCTTTATATTATTCCACATAAAACTCTTACCTTGAATATCATTGGGGGCATAGACATTCAATAGAAGAACATACTCCCCTGAGTTTGTACATAAGGCCACCATGGATAACATGGATCTGAATGCCATTCAAATAACTAGTTTAACCTTACTTGGGTTCTAGAAGCATGCCAATCCACCTACTATCCCCTAGGCCCCAATGCATTGGCACATCCCATATCCCCATATCCTTGGGGCAATATCCATCATGTACTCCACTAACACTTTGGTCTCCTAAAGAAAAAGAATATCAAGATGTTGACTTCTGACTAATTCATGAATAGCTTTTTATCTGGGACCGCTATTCAGGCCCCTCACATTCCATGATATCACAATCATTTGGAAGGGGGTAGAAAGTGAGCATCCAAGGTCTTAACTGACCTTGATTCCACTAAATTCTCTCCAATCATCTTAATTCTATCCATATCCTTTCTCCTTCCCACCTTCACACTTTTTTTCGTAGTCCCCTTCTTACTTTCTTTTTGAAGAATCCCCTAGTAGGAAGGAGTTTTCCCTTGCTTTTCCACCATTTCCTTCCCCACCTAAGATGCCCTACCTTCATCCTTAGCATTTTGAATCCTTTCCCCTATTTCTTCTACTGCCTTCATCCCATCCCCCTATCCACCCAAGATCATTGGCACTGGCACTCCTGCCAGTTCCCCTGGAGGAAGTGTCATGGCATATGCCTCATAATCAACCTCCTCCATCTGTTCCTTGCCAATTACTAGTCCTAGATTAGCCTCCTACTGTCCTAATTCTTCTAACAGCTCAAATCTATTATAGGAGTCCTCTCCTTGTCTCTCCATGAAAGTCCTCTTGTTTCTGCCCCTGGTTCTTACCTGTGTGAAGCCTTCGGCATCCTTGCCTCCACCACTTCCAGCTTTCTTGCCTTTATCCTCTGCCACTACCCTACTCAGTGAGGCGTAGGATATGACTATTGCTCCTCAACTTTGTTCTTCAGGCATTTTCTAGCCAAATGGCCATACTTGTGACGTAGACGGCACCTAAAGGGCAAGGTTTCATAATCTAATTATTGTACCCAAGAATATGATCCTACACACATTTCAACTACATCAAGCAATGGCTTGCTCAGGTCTATTTCTACATAAATTCTTGCATTTGTCATAATTCTCTTGCCAAACATTTGAGAAGACGCTCCCACTGGTTTCCCTATTATCGAAGCAATCATTTGCAAAACATCCTCTCGGCAGCACTCAATTGGCATTCATGGTGAGCGGACCCACACTGGAACTCTGTTAGGAAGCTCTTATGTGGGATTAAAACTAGCTTGCCATGGTTTCATGAATAGGCTAGCCTGGTTATAAAAGTATGGTCCTCCCTCAAACACCCTATCTCTATCCTCCACACAATTGAAAGTAACCATAAAAAAGTTGTTTGCCAGCAATACCAATTCCATCTCACCTGCCGGCTCCCATACCCGATGAGCCCAATTCTCTAGGAATGGAAGAGAGACTTTCAACCCCAAAAATTTGCAGTATAAAGAGTGTCTGGAGTAGTA
>JARHVA010005792.1:147500-180000 GCA_037957365.1 Torreya grandis | reverse complement strand
TTTTGAATCATATCTTAAGAAAAATGGCATCAAACATCATCTCACATTTACTCACACCCCACAAAAAATAGAATTGTATAGAAGATGAATAAAATTTTGATGAATATGGTTTGTGTTATGTTATACAACAAAGGGCTAAATATGTACTTTTGGACTGAAGTAGATAAAGTAAAAATATACCTAAAAAATAGATCACCATCAGCATCTCTTCAATTTAATATTTTGTATGAGATATGGTATGGTCATCTTCATTTAATGTGACATCTTTAGGTTTTAAAATCTACTTATTATTCATCTATTTTAAAATATAACAGGATTAACTTAGACCACATGAGTCATAAATTCATCCATTTATGATATTCTAAATCCTTCAAGGCATACAAGCTATATGATGATAAAAAAAAAAGTTTCTTGTCCCAACAGAAGTTATCTTTTATGAAATTACAAAGAACAAAGTCAAAATTGATTAATAATTTAATCGACAATAAATATTCATATTTTTATGTCTATAAGGAGATTTATTCAGACATTCTAAATAATGAGTGGAGGACATACAATTAGAAATAAATTGATTCATTATTGTCTCCTATACATGAGAATGAAACTCTTCCTGATGGAGAAAGTGAAACTTCATTTGGAAATTAAGAGGGGAAACAAGAACCAAAGATAAAAATTTAGGTATCTTCAAAAGAATAAATTTAAGAACCTAAACCATAGAAAAATATGTTGAAGTGGCCCACCTGAACATTATATGGTGTCAAACCTGATGATGTTAGGAAAATAGGCACT
The DNA here is from genome assembly GCA_037957365.1 of Torreya grandis. NCBI lineage: Eukaryota > Viridiplantae > Streptophyta > Pinopsida > Cupressales > Taxaceae > Torreya > Torreya grandis. The sequence goes on along the minus strand of JARHVA010005792.1, from coordinate 179,211 downwards.
ACAAGTACACATGCAACTATATCATAGTCAAAGAAGTTCCTTGAATAAATTCAAGATAAGATTGAAAATATCACCTTAAATGATTTTATAAAAGAAGAACTAAATGTTGAATTTGATTCAGATCCAACATCTTTCAAACAAGATGATAAGCTTAAACCATAGAGAAAAGTAACAATAAATTAGTACATTGAATTTGTAATAAATTGTACTTATAAATTTGTTGATCCCCTGTTGAGCTAAAAAGGATCTAGATGCAAGTGGGTCTACCAAAAAAATATAAGGCCAACAACTCATTTTTTAAGCATAAATCTTGGATTGGTTTAAATAGATGTGCTAAAAAGGAAGAAATTGAATACAATGAAACCTTTGCACCTATATAAAAATGGACTACCATTCGATCCATGTTGGCTCTAGTAACTCATAATAGATGGGAAGTTCACCAAAAGGATGTCAGAACTGAATTCATGAATGGTGACCTTGTGGAAACATTGTACATGACACAACCCAAAGGTTTTTTAGTAAATACAAATATCATAAGGTGTTCAAACACAAATTTTTTTTGCATGGATAGAAATAATCTCCATTAGCATGGTATGATAAACTAGCTCAGCACCTCATGAACATGTACTTTAATTTTTTTGTGTTTCAAGATCTAACTCTTTTCATCAAAATAAGTGAAAAAATAGTTGTATTTTTTTGGGTGTAAATTGATAATTTATTCATCATATGGAAAAGTGAATGGTACAACACAAAATTCAAATTAGAGTTGATGAAAATATTTGAAATGACTGATTTAGGTTATCTTTATAATTATTATTTGGGTATTGAAAGAATTCAAAATAAAAAATATATCTTCATCACATATAAAAATTACATTTATGACATTATTATTAAGTTTAGAATGTAATATTATAATCCTTTGAGAACAACCATGGATGATAGAATTAATTAGGTCAATTCCACTAAATATAGACAACTTATTATAAGTCTAATTTGTGTTATAAAAGAAGACTAGATATATGATTTATTATATGTGTTATTTCAATATTCATGCAAAAACCTATAGATATTCATTAATTAAAAAAATCAATCCTTAGGTATCTCAAAATACCATAAAATTTTGGGCTCAAATACTTCAAAGTAGAAAACTAGAAACTAGTTGGATACTTAGATTCTGACTATACTAGTGATCATGAAGATGATAAATCCCCTACAAGTTTTATTATGAATTTTGGAATAATAGTTGTCTATTTTATATCTAATAATCAATAAATGAAAATAAAATTTTCAACAAAATCAAATTATATGGGCCCTTCAAAGGCAACTAAAGATATTTTGTGGCTTAGAAGGGTTATTTCATATTTGTAATAATGACATGTTTCATCATCACTTCTCATTGTTGACAACACTTCCAAAAATCAAATGGAAAATAATTTAGCATTTCAATACCAAACCAAGAATATCAATACCAAATTTCATTTGATTCAACATTATTTGAAATATGGCAATGCCAAGTTCTAACATTACCCTACAACATATCAACGAATAAACATCCTAACAAAATTGATTGGGGAAGAAATTTTTAAAAACTTCAAAGGAATGCTGAAATATTTATCAAAAAAATATTCATACGTTTGACAAAGAAGTGAAAAAAATTAAATAAACTAGCTACCTATCCAATGCAAACCAAGATTTATACAATGTTTTTTGAAGTGGAAAAATTGAAAAAATATGTGAAAGAACCCACATGATAATATTAAAAAACTTGCCAAAAATTTATTTACATGAGAGCAAAAAATAGAAGAAATAGAGAGAGCATAAGTTTCCTAGATGATAAAAAAATAAAAAAGAACCTCTTTTATAGAGTTAGAGGAATATTTTGAGTTAAAAAATACCCTATTAATGACCTTATAAGTCTCCTAAATGTGTGTGCCACTTAAGGCATAATCCCTTAAAACATAGGGAGGGTGTGTGCCAATTGAAGGAACGGAGGTTAAATGCAAGTAACTCCTCCTAAATCTCATGTTGACCAAAGAGGTGAGTGCCACCTCATAGAATCTAGATTTATGAGAATTTATAATTTCTATATATACAAATTCTTAACAAATAAAATTAGAATTTAAAATAAATAAAATTATCCTAAATAAAGGGTAATACTAACACTCCCCCTTAAACTTTATTTATGGGTTTACACACAAAAAAGAAGGGAGAAAATATTACTAACTCTCCCCCTTGATGAGAACTTCCTTCAATCCTAACTTATTACAAAAGAAGACAAACTTGTCTTTAGATAGAGGCTTAGTGAATATATCAGCCATTTGTTCTTTAGTAAGATAGAAAGAGAAGAATTTAATTGTCCTCAATAAGTTCATGCTAAAATTGATTTTGAATATCAATGTTCTTATACCTTGCATGAAAAACTAGATTTTTTGTTAAGGCAATTACAATTTGATTATCACCAAAAATTAGAGTAACCAAAAGTTGTAGGTGACTTAAATTTTCAAGAAGTATTCTAATCCAAATAGATTCCTTTTTATCATGATTATAATCTTTATATTTAACTTATGTATAAGATAGAGATATAGTTGGTTTCTTTTTACTACAAGAAATAGTGATAGAACCCAAGGAGAAGCAATAACCACTAGTGGATCTATGATCATTTGGATCACCAGCCCAATCAAAATCTAAATAACTTGTGAAATAAAAATTATCATTTAATGTATAATCAATGCCACAAGTTAGAGTACCATTAATATAACAAATAATTGTTTTAGTAGCTTTAAAACAAGTATTTTGAGGTCTAGACATGAAATGAGAAACCAAACCAACAAGAAAGGCAATATCAAGATGAGCATGAGTAGGATAATTTAGACTTTCAACTAATTTTATATATAAATTTGGATCAACATTTTCTATTTCCATGTCATTAATAAGTTTAACACCAAGTTAAAAAGAAGTATAAATAGGTTTACAATCTAGCACATTAAATATATATAATAAATCATATGCCTATTTATATTGAGATATAGAGATGCTATCTTTGTATTGCTAAACTTGAATGCCTAAAAATAATTTAAAATACCCAAACCAATCATCTCAAAGGTATTTTTTTTTTAAAATTTAGTGTAAGAAACAATTGAACTATGACTACCAGTTATGATTAAGTCATCAACATAAAAAACAATGATAACTATGTCATTTGGAGTATTTTTGGCAAAGATATTAGGATCATTAGAGCTATGATAAAAGACTTGAGCTATAAATAATTCATAAATTTTAGTTTACCATTCTATACGATATTATTTTAAACCATAAATAGCTTTATTTAACTTGCATATAATATGTTCATTACTTTTTTTTATAAAACCATGAGGTTGAGACATGTAAATTTCTTCATGCAAGTCACCATTTAAGAAAGCACTTTTAACATCCATTCGATAAATATGTCAATGCATATGATCAACTAAAGATAAAACAACTTTAATAGTGGGTATTTTAGTAATAGGAGCAAAGGTTTCGTTATAATCAATTCCTTTAATTTGAAAAAAAACCTCTAGCAACAAGTCTAGTTTTATGTTTCTTAATTTGATTTTCAAAATTAAACTTAATTTTAAACAACCATTTACAACATAATAAATTATTCCATTTAGGTAAAATAACTAAGTCCCAAGTGTTTTAAAAAATCAATGATTTGTATTCATCAAGCACAGATTTTTCTCAATGAGGGTGATCTTGATCTTGTTTTAAAGTTTGAGGATCATTATTCTGCATAAATTTAGACATCAGAGCATAATTTCAAAATTATTGTCTACTTATATGTGTTACATTAAGATCAACATTATTTCTTGAATCTTTTATATGAATCTTGACCCATTTAGGCATAGATTTAGGTAGAGCAAGACTAGAAGAAGGAGAAGGAATTGGAATAACAACAACATTATGCAACACATGATTATGATCATCATTAAACTCAAATAAAAAGAATCAAAAATTATATTAAGAGAATATAAATTGGAATCACAACCAAGCACATCATTCTCAGAAATATTAACATCCCTTTTAATGTTGAGTTTGTTAGTTTGAGGATCATAAACCCTGTATGATTTAGATGATTAATCATAACCAACAAATATAAAATTATTTGATTTAGAATTTAACTTTTGACACATTTCAATTAGAATATAAACAAATGCATCACAACCAAAAACACACAAATATATTAAATTAGGTTGTCTACCACTCCAAGCTTCTTCATGTGTAATATTTAAAATAACTTTAGTTGGAGTCCTATTAATGAGCTAAACAACACAATACATAAATTTAGCCAAAAAATTATAATGAATATTTTTATAATGCAACATACACCTAACCATTTTAGTCATAGTCCTATGTTTACACTTAAAACACCATTTTGCTTAGGTGTGTAGGAAACAATTTTTTCATGTTTAATTTCATGATGCTTAAATTATGTAAGAAAATCATTGTAAACATATTTTGTAGCATTATCAGTATGTAATATGTTTAAATAATAATGAGATTATTTTTTAACAAAATTATGAAAGTAAATAAATGTATCTAATACTTGATCTTTAGTTTTCAAGAAATAAATCCAAACTTGCCTAGTGTAATCATCATCCAATGTTATAATATACTTAGCACCATTAATAGAATGAGTTTACATAGGACCTAAAATATCACTATGAACCAAATGTAGCTTTTTAGTAGCACTACAAGAGTCATGTTTAAGAAAATATTCTTTATGAATTTTACTAGCCATACAACCATTACAAGTAGAAGTAATACGAGAAATGTTAGGCAAACCTTGAACCATATTGAGTTTGTTCATGAGAGAAATAATTTTGTGAATGATATGCCCTAAATGATGATGCCATAAGTTAGCATCATTAGAAACAAGCAAAGTATGAGAAGACGAGGGTGAAGAGAATCCAGTAAATTTGAATAAATTATCATTGTCTAGAAAATTAGTAGTAACTACTTAAAAATATTGCTTTGTAGATTTAACATAACAAGTATCATAAATAAATTCTACTTTATAGTCCTTTTTCATAATTAGGGTATCAAAATTAAATTGAATTTTTAATCAAGAATAAACAAAACATCATGCACCTCACCATTAGGGATTTTAACATTTCTTATGGCTTCATCATTGTAAAAATCATGATTTGCAAGACTTAAGTGATTTTTAGAAAGATCTGATGCTAAACAAGTAAAAAACTGAGCATTAGATGTCATATATTGAGTAGTACTAGAATCAACAATCTATTCAACATGAGAAGCATTCAAAGTACAAATAAAAATAGTTCTAGTATTAGATTTTTATTTTTTATTTTTAAACTTGAAGAAGATTTACAAAGATTTTAATTTTAAATTTTGAAAAAGACCTTTTTAAAAAGGATGAATATAATTTTCTTTTACTTTATAATATTTATAAAAAATTTCATTTTCTTTTAAAGACAAGATTAAAATAAGGATATATATATATATATATATATATATATATATATATATATATATATATATATATATATATATATATATATATATATATAAACAAAGTTCTAAATTTTTAAAAGAAATTGAAAAGTTAAAAGAAAAGCTCTAAATTTAGAAACAAAACTAAGCAATCATATTGATTTTTAAAAAAATACATGAGAGGGGATTTAAAATATATATACCTATAGGAGAATGAATTTTTTTTGTCAAATGCAGCTACAATGAGGATTTAGGATCATGAAGGAAGACTAGATCAGAGCAACAACACCCAATCAAGGAGAAGACATGGCAAAAAATTACATAGAACAAACCTTGCATACCTCTGAGAGGGTTGTCCCTCTTGGTAAAAATGCCATACGGATCCATATGTTTAGTCGTATGACTAGAAGGAATAGATTTTAAAAATGAGGGTTTGTGGGGATGTGTGAGAAGGTGGAACAAACAGAGAAAGGAACGAGTCAAATACTTGCTGGTACAATAAAACTTGAAAAACTTCAGGAATATGTGATTAGAAAAATTATATTTCCTATTATTCGAATTAAATGAAAAAAAGAGTAAGAACAAATTTCTACATGTACCAAATTATTATTTTTTTAAATATATAAAAAAACCTAGTTATCATTTCCTTTAGCAAAGAAAAAATTAAAAAAGGAGTAAATGTTTTTGTTTATTAAAAAACATGCTATTCCTTTCATAAAAGGATTAGTAGAAAAACATGAAAAAATATATTTTTTAATTAAAAAAACAAATGAGCACAATTTTTGTTCTTCTTGCTCTCCCTCTACAAAAATAATAATAAATAGTTGAAGAAAAGGGAAGAAAAAAATAATACAAATATATTTGATAATGCTCAGATTTTTTTTAAATAATTAAAAAGATTAAAAATTAAAGGACAAAAATTACTTCTAAAATAATGTGGTTAAAAAATAAATTCCTGCAAAAAAAGAGTTAAGAGCCACAATTTTTTTTAGAAATGAAAAGAAAAATAGATTGGTATGAAAACTCAAGGGTGGAGTCCTTGCAAAGAAAATCTAAAATCATTTCTACAACCTGCACACTCATAAAAATGTCAATAAGGAAACATACTTGGCTCTGATACCATGAAAGATTTACCCAAAAAATGTTCTTATATTTGACCGAAAAAAAAAAGAAAAAATTAAATAAACAAGTTACCTCTCCAATACAAACCAAGATTGGGAAAAATATTTTGAAGTGGGAAAACTAAACGAATCAAAAAAAAAAAACCATGTGATGATATTAAGAGACTTTACAAAAACTTCTTTACATGAGAGCAATAAATCAAAGAATTAGAGAGAGCGTAAGTTTCTTATATGATAAAAATAAGAGAGGAGAAGCTATTTTATATAGCTAGAGAAATAATGGGAGTTACAAAAGACCTCATTAATGACAATAAAATTCTCGTAAATGTGTGTACCACTCGTGGCCTAATCCCGTACAAAATATGGAGGGTGTGTGCCAAGTCTAGGAAGGGAGGTTACATGCAAGTAACTCCTCTTAAATCTTATGTTGACCAAAGATGTGAGTGTCACCTCATGGAATTTAGACTCTCTGTAAATACAAATTCCTCACAAATAGAAAAGGAACTTGCGATAAACAAAATTATCCTAAATAAAGTGTAATACTTACAAATTCTTAATCTCATCATGAAACCTGTATATTAAGATGTAAAAATAGTGTACATAATCGTAGGTGTCATAAGATATTTTTTCTTATTCTATTAATTTTTTCCCCTTTCTAGTAGAAATAAGAAGAGTCTTTTTTGGAATGTGAAGATAAAAACCATCTTGGATTATATATTTACAGTGTTTTCTCAATTAAATGCATATGTAATTCTAATTTTCACCAATAATTGTTAAATCAAACCACTAATCCTTGGCATAACAAAATTTATGCAAAAATTTTTAATTTATCTATTTGACACATTTTTTTCATATTCATATGAAATTTTACCTAATAGCAGTAATAAGTTCTTTTATTATTCTTTTCTCATACTTAGTTTGCTTATTCTCATAGCATTAGAAGAAAAAAAAAATGTACTAAAAGAAATAATATGATTTAATATCATAAATTCATTCAAATTTTATTGGAGTCCATGAATGCTAGCCCCTTAAATTTTTACATGCTTAATTTCCTTGTGTTTATTTTCATGGAAATGACACCTTTAATGGGATTCTCAAGCTATGTCCATTAGGTGATAAATTTAACATCTTCATCTTTCATATTTTTTATTCTCCTTGCCCTTAATTTAGTTCACTTTGATTATTGAGAGTGCACTTGAGGGTTTTATAAACTCCAAAATATGGGATAACTTGGAAACAAAAAAAAAAAAAAATTTATTTATGTAATACAATTATACAATAAACTTATTAATGGTAATATTATAAAAGATTTAAAAATATCAAAAAATTAATAGGAATGAATACTATACATGCACTATGATCCCAAAGTATATTTTAAATTTTATTTTATTTTTTATTTTCATTTATTTAGACATTTCTCTTCCTTTCCATCCTTAGCATACAAATTTATTTTTCTTCCTTCATAGATGACTCCTTGACCCCAAAAACTTATTGAAATACACAAGATTGAAAAATAATTTATTTAGGGAAATTACTTTACATGTGCAACTGATGCAAGATAAACCATCAATTATTTCTTTAGAACACCAAATTGGTTCTCTTTCTTTATAGATGACTCTTTAAACACCCAAAAAAAATATTGAAATGCACAAGATTTGAAAATCATTTATTTGGGAAAATTAATATACATTTGCAACCAATGCAATAAAAACTATCTATAAATGCAGACTAATGATTTCAAAACTAATATGGTGGTTTTGTAATGACTAATAAATAGTAATTGATAGTTTCACAACTACCCTTGCCGATGGTCGAATTTTTCATTGTTCGAGGAACATTAAATGTTAATATTTTTTCTGATTGAAATTGAATGTTCTTTAATCTTTAGAGTTTTTTTTATCCCCAAATTATTAGACGAATTATAAAAAAATATCTTCCACAATGCAACAAAGGAAAACATGTTGGAAATTCACATGACACACTGAATTTTTTTCATTGATATCTAAGATGACACATCATACCTAGATGATCCTACATAAAACACTCTAGATAATTGAAAAGATCAATGATAATCTTATCATGAAATCGGAGTGAGATCTTACAATGATTTTTCATATTTAACAATGTCATGTTCATGCATCCAAGTGGAGTCTTATGTTGTTATATCGTTACACTTTACCAGATAATCCTTGTATTGTCTATATCTTATCTTTTAGAGGATCCTAAAATTGATTACTACCTCCATCTCATATTTTTTCTCAATAAATTGTTGTCTATATATTGTGTTTCAATATACCCAAGTTTTAGGAAAATATAGAACCATAAGATTTTAACTAAAAACAATTTCACATTGTAATAAATTACACGTGTGCACACACAAAAATCAAACATATTACAATTCATTATATGTTTACATTATATATATTAAAACTTATAAGAAAATTTAATGTGTTTATACATACATATATACAAACACATACATAAACACATATATATAAATGCGTGTGATGTGTGTATGTTTGTATATATAATTATAATTATAATTATAATTTGAACTTATAAATAATTTTAATGTATTTAAATTTTTTTTTCGTGAAAATTAATGTTCAATGTACAATAAATCGTAAGCCATGTTTGGTGAAAACATTGTTTATGTAATATAATTATCTAGAAATAGTTGATCATCATGTTAGAGGCAATATTTGACAGATAAAGGAATAAAATTGTAATAGGAATAAAATGGTTTAATATTTTAAGTAACAAATATTTGCAATAAAAGTATATAGCTACAAAAAAAAATCACCGTGCCAAATAAATTTGACAATTTTCATACCATATTTGTCATTTTCCCAATTTTAAAAATTGGTTGTCAACCACATTTCATGAATAAATTATCACCATAAAATAACATTGTATAAGTATAATTATTTTATTAAGGAAGACACGTGTAATGAGAACATATTTTTAAATAGATTTGTCAATCAAAAGATACGGCTTCATGAAATGACCCTATGAGGCAGATTTGACAGATTTTGCACTAATAAAAATAAATTTATTTTTAGGTAGTTAATATTATTTAACGCTACATAATATTTTTTAAGGTTATAATTTTTTATTTAAAACTAAATAACTTTTTTTAAAAGTATAAAATACTATTGAAAAATTATTGAATGCTAGAAGAACAAGTAAATTGAAGTTTTTTTTAGGGTGGATATTAGATATTTTAGTAATTTAAGCATGCAATTTAATGTTTGTTTTTTCTCACTTTTAAGATTTTTTTTAATAATAAAAATAAAATTATAATTATATTTAAATTTTGATGTCAGTTATGCCTTAGTAGATATGGTCCATTTCATTTCATTATAAATAATCTATGTCAAACTTAGTATTCAGAACAATTTTAAAAATAATTGATAAGCTTCATAAATCACTGTGGATGTTCTCTAAGTTTTCCAATATTTTTTACTTTTTTAAATTGGTTAAATTGAGTAATTGATTAGTTTAAGTATTTATATAACTTAACTCTAATTTTGTTCAATTGATGTTGAAGAATGTTTTTTTTGCAATTCAATATGGTTAAATTATATTACAAAGTGATGTTACTAAAATTTATTAATAATTTATGAACTCTTAGAATATCTATTATGTTTATATAAGTTTGAGTGAATGCTAAATTTAATAAACATTAGATAATTCATAATAAATCTCAAGAAATTGTGTACTTTAGAAAAATTATTTTGGTATGAAATTTAAAATCTTCTTTCCCACCCTACCTTTTCCCTCCTAAATTTTTTTTAGCGGATTAAAACTTTTTAATATAACATCATTTTGAATATTCATATTTAGATTAGATTTTTTGTATGTTAGGTGTGACTAATTTAATTATAGGGAGGACTTCATTGAATATTTAAAAGTCGTATTAATCAACCACAATATTCTACCATTTGATTATCTATAAACCGCATACATAGAACTTGTGACTGAAACTCTATTTTGTAATCATAAAATGAAAAAGTGTAAACTCATCACCAATTAAAATAGATACATAAATCAACATCAAAACTATGGTAACAAAATATTTGTCACATAATTAAATAAAAGATTTTGCGACACTGAACATGATAATGTCCCTCATATATATTTTAAGGGGAGGATACATTTATTAAGAACCAAAACTTCCTAAAACTGAAATTTTATCAATACATTTTTTTATGAAGTTATAAACATTTAAATGAACTTAAAAATGAGATCATATAAATAGTTGAATAAATATATAATTTAAATTATATGTGAAAAATAAAAAATTATAATAAAGATTTAAAATCAAGAATTGATATATTAAATTCTAATAAATTAAAATAAAATATATATTTAATAACATGAACAAGATATATCGTACCACAAAAAACATATCTTTTTTCATATTTCTCTTAAAACTTGAATCCAAAGTTTCATTTCTAAAACTATTATCTAATAAAATTGTGTTAACTATGAAAAATCCTGGTACATTCACTTGAACTCATATTTCTATCCTATAAGATTTAGGTAACTACTAATAATTAAATTTTGATTCATTTAAAAAGCCACATTTATAAAATATTAGAAATATAAATGTATTATAAAAAGCACCAATATATTAACCCCACAATAAAATGAATTTTTAAAGTTATAAGTAATCCATTAAAGGAGGTGACACAATTGGCTTCTTCTTATGTACATCCATTTGAACTCACAAAACCTATTTTTTTCCTCAAACACATCTTTTTTATTTGGCGTTTCTGTACGCTTTACTTTGACGTTCCAAATTCCATGTCAACATTATTGTTGGAATCTTTGAACAAATCTACCTATGCTTTCCATGTCACATCATGAAAATGTTGCATCTTTATTAATTTTCTCATTGCATTGATATTGAACACATTTAACTTAGCCAATTCCTTCGTGAATTGTTTATTAATTTCACCTAAGGGTCTTGCATCACATTTATTATCAAATAAACCACAAGGAGTGCACCAACAAATGATTGTATCTAAAATAAGGCATATTATTTTTGATTGAATATCATATAATGTTTTCAAAGAAACATTCAACATTCGGATTCTCCAGTTTATAAATTCATTTTAATTTTATAATTTTTTTTCCTTCACACTTATCGAAAAGATTTTCAAGGATGAAAAGATTAACATCTGCTATAAATATCTTGTGCAAATCTTTAACCATGTTATTTTATAATAAAATAACTTTTTAATATTTATACAATTTATCATCTCATTTACGATGTTCAATAACATATTTTTGATAAATCTTTCATGTTTCATATATATCCCCATAAGCCTTGTATCAAAAATTTCTCAATCCATAATTTTGTATTCTTTCCATAGCTTCCGAACTCACCAACGAAAATAACATTTTTTTTCTAAACTTGGAATCTTAACTGAAGGGGGCAATTAAGACAATAGGAGTATCAACATGAATGATTAAATGGTAAAAGTAAAAACAAATTTCTTAATATTATCTTTTAACTTGTCCATTGATTCTCCGTATTTTTCCATCCTTATAATGGTTGAATTTATCATTTCCCTTGGATTTCTAGCATCCACATAGCTTGTAATCTTTTCCATTGGTACCTTTTGAAGTTGAAAGTGTTCAGTATACATTTCTTCTTTGTTCATGTCCCTAATTTGGGTAGATATTTTGTGGAATTGAAAACCATGTTCATGGAGGTAATCTTTGAAGTGGTATTTAGATTTTTGGAAGGATTTTGATCGAACATTAAACGTAAATACATGAAAATCAGTTTCCTGAACCTTAACAAACATTTTCATCTTTTTAACCAAGGCCTTAAACCATTATATTAACCATTATGCACGTTTCAAATTTGGGTCTCAAACCTGGAACGTGTTTTAACTTGTTGAGGCGGCACAGAAGATTAGACAAGTTGAGGGGATGATTACATAGGGATGTTTTGAGTAGGAGCACTTGCAAGGGGTGATGCCAAAGGTAATTAGTGGGAAACTCTATAAGATTTTAGAGTGCAAAAATAAGAAAGTGCATTCCTTGGATATGATTAAAAAAAATATCATGTATTATTGATTAGGGCGTTATTTTTAATTATATGGTTGTTTGATAAATATCTTCATTACTTTTTAAAAAAATTCCTGCCCCATGTTTTTAACCAGAAAAAAATTATCTTTGTTAGTTTCATTTCCATTTGTTAAATCACAAACAAAAATAATTTTATGAGGGGAATTTGATGCAAAAAAATTAATACTTCTTAGAAGCAGAGATTTTTTTCTTAAAAGATGGACCTAAGGAGGATTCGCATTCCTTTTAACTATCTCTAGTGGTAAAAGCCTTCTTACTAAAATCTTTAATTCTTTTGTCCAACCATGAAAATGAATAATGAAATACATTTTTGAGCGAGCTTCTAATGAGGTGACCTCGAAAATTAACCAATCAATTAATATAAAAGACTGACCAAAAAATATTCTTCTTCAAATTAAAAAAGGTCTGAAGATCATTTTTATCATATGTGACTCTTTTAAGCACATCCTTCAAGCTATATTCAACAATTCGATCAAATATCATTTGAATATAGTTCCTATGATAGAATTCAATATCCTCCTCACAATCCACCTAATAATCATATATGAAGGGATATGGTTGTGAGGACTACAAGGATACCTATTATTATATCTTTTCTTTTAAATAAAATATTTAATCGTGTAAAAAAATATAAACCTCGACATATTTTTCAAAAATTTAACTATGGAAAACGAGTGCAACTATAGTGGTTATAGAGATACGAAAATGGATCTCGATTTCATGCTTTAAATATAGGAACTTGTGTACTTAAACAAACTATCTAAAGTTTTATATAAAAAAATACTTGTCATCAACATATCATGACATACTATATATACATCCATTGAAGTCGCAAATATGAATGTAAGTGAATTTTGGGAATTAGATTAACTAAATTCCCCATTCGGTTAAATCACCTTACTGATAAATTATTTGGAAAGCGTCTCCCTCTGAAAATGAAAATATAAAATGTTTCATTAACATGCTTGAAATGCTAAGGACCTTCCTTAAGAATTCTATCTCATAATATAAATTATGCACCGTATTGGTAAAGGTTAAACTTGTAGTCTTGGTTAACCCTGCGAACATTCTCCTACGAGTCATTACATATATTAAGTATGAATCCACCAAAATTAAATAAATATTTATTGATGGAGTCCTTATTAATCATTTCTCGATCATGAATTGTTTTTAAGTGTAAATAATATTTATATTTCAATACATCTATGTATATAATTCTTGTGTCAACTTATTTTCAACCATATAATTCAATAGTAGGAAAATTCATAAAGTTAACCTTCAAAAAAATTTCAAGAATTTTATAAATTATTTATCTCTTATTCTTTAGCCAAGATTTTTTTTATTGTGCTAAGGAATTTATCTATGTAATTCCTCCAAAATTTCATCCCTTCATCCATTGAGTGTCAAATAAATTCATCAATAGATTCAGAATTGAGATGGGTCACTATTTCACAAATTAAACTACCAACTTCTCATATCTGAATGTTATAATTGACAGTATTGTTATCCTCAATTCTTTAAAAAATTTATCAAATATGAAAATATTAACAACTTTTATATATATATATATATATATATATATATATATATATATATATATATATATATATATATATATATATAAAACACCATGTTTTTTCACAATAACATAACTTCTTAATATTTATAAATTTCATCATCTCCTTTTAAGATGTTCACTTGTATCTTTTAGTGGTTCATCTATAAACCCTTAGGCCTTATATTTAATATTTATCATTCCATACTTTTGTAGTCTTTCTATATATTCCTAACTCACCATCAGCCATAATAACATCATCTTCAAAAAATGAAATCTGAATGGGAGGAAATGCGACAATCAAAGTATTAACATTATTGATTAAATGATGAATGTAAAAATAATTTTGCTAATCTTGTCCATTAACCTTTGCATTTTTTCTCCAAATTTTACCGTCTTTTTAATTGTTTAATTGATAATTTTCCTTACATTGCTATTTTACCTATGTCTTGTAGTCTTATACAATTGTACTTTCTAAAATTGAAGATATTCAATAGTTATTTCTATATAAAAAAATAAATGCAGTTGACCTATTAATCAATCTTAATTCAGAGAAGATAAATCCTACTTACACTTTTGTTTGTTGATACCTTAGATATTTAGGGTTATGACCAAGATGGATCTGCTAGACCTAACCAAAGAATCTCTTATCACAGTAACATCACTAGAGAGCATTCCAAATCTTCTAGTCAAGAAAAATTATGCTAGATAGGTCCTATGTTTTCATATTCACTAAATAAATGATAAGTAAAGTAAAATATAATCTTGTACTCACCAAAACATGTAGCACAAAGTTGGGATAATAAACATAAAAGTAAACATCCATAGAGTAATTATAATTAAATTATGTATAGATATAACCCTAATACACGGGGAGAGTAATATATTTAAAAGACATTACTTATGCTAATTTCATCTACTAAAATATAGGAGTAAAGTTAGAGTTACTTACCTTGAAGAAGATTCTGTCGAAACTAGATATGTCTCTTGATCAAAGGCACTTCACAAGAGGTTGTTATGGTTTGTAAGAATTATTAAGATAAGTCCAAGCATCCAAGAATTTTCTAAAATATAAGATTCTTCTCCAAGTATATACCCTAAGAAATGACTCTTCAAGTAGAATGGTCAAAGAGTAGATTGTAAATAAGAGTAAATAATTAATTAACATTGGTGAATCTCTTTTTTAAATGACATAAATGGATGTGTATGTATAACTGAATCTATCCCTAAACCTTTCTAAAATTTTAGCTGACAGGGTCAGTCCAACTTGACTTTATATCATTATTTGATAAAAATAAGTTAGGTCCTAGTCTAGGTTAGCCAAGGTTGACCTAAACCCATAATGTGTAAATATCAATTAGACTACAAGGTTGGCCCAAGCTGACATTGCTTGGTAAATTTCTAAAAAAGGTTTTAGTCTTAGTTAGGGGCTAAGTAAGGTGGTGAATTATTTGGATGAGTGTGTAAGTGATGTGTCAAAGTTTAGAGAAGTGTATACAAGAAGGTCACACAGATAAAAAGTGGGTATAATAGTCAAAAATCCTACAAAACACCAATATTCTTCCCACCCTTTTTTTATTGCACACTTTAAGGTGTGCACTCAAAGAGGTTAAGACTCGATGGGTTTTTATAAGAGATAAGATATCAGTAATTGATAAAGTTTGATAAATATTATATGTATACATACACCCTACTTAAATATCATTACATATTAATCAGGTCCAATATGAGATGATGCTTTGAAAAAATAACATATCAATACATAGTTTTGAAACTCAATAAATTATAGTATTTTAGAGCATAAAATAAATGAAAGTAAATAATTGAAAGGAAATAACTAAAAATAAAGGTAATTTAAGCATACCTTGACTTACCTATATCATTGAATGGTTTTCTATTGTGTTTATAGTTTTGATCATGGAGGACCTATAGACTATTTTGGACAAACCCAATGATGCCAAATTAAAAATCAAAAACAAAAAAATTGCAATAAAGCCAAGATAACTAAAATTGTGTAAGCATGATGTACTTTAAAATTTGGTAAGTTGGGGTGACAAATACTAAGTTATGACCAAATGACAAAGTCAAAATTCAAAGTAAATTGAGTAACTAAAAATCCAAGGCTACTAAATGATAGAAGAATTCAAACAAGTAAACCTTAAGTAATAAATGGAAAAAAACAAAGTCAAACTAAGGATACAATTAAAAATGGTAATCAAATATCAAAGTGAAAGTAGAAACAATCCTTAAATAAAAATGGGCAAGCAATGGTAAGACAACATCGATGTGTGAGTAGTAGCAATCCTTACTCAATCAACAATATAAAAAGTAAATAAAAGGGAAAACAACATTGGTGAGCGATAAGTAATTAGTCAACTATGTAGACATCCAATTCCTAACACCATTTGTGTTGAAATTGTGATTTTTAATTGAATTACAATGAAATACACAATTTAGGTCAAAACCACTAAAACACCATAAATGGTTCAAAATTATTATTTAAAAATATTGATTTAGACAAAAGTATACGTAAATAGGGAAATGTATTTTATGTGATTTATAACTTTGATTAATTCATTTTGATTCAAAATGATGATTTCTCCTTTTTATGCTCTAGATCACTCTCTTTTGGTAGTTTATAAGTATATGTCTCATACCTTTGTTAGTTTGTGTTAGAAATATTGTAAATGGGAATACAATTCCAACACAACTAACATCACCTGCCAGTTATTTTATGTTGGCAATATCATAAATGGAAATACAATTCCAACATAACTAACATCACATACCAATTTCCAAAGAATTTCACAAATGTTTATTAATCTTATTTAAATCTAATTAATCCAAATCAAGAGGTTAAGTGCATTTTTCATGAGGTTATTGAATATTGTTTTTTGGAAGTTGATTTCTATTATCTGCATCACATAATAACATTATTTCTTGGAAAGGCATCCTTAGACCATAAATTTATAAAATATCTAAATCATGACCTCTTATGATTCATTAATGCCCCTTCTTCCAAAAAAATTATGAAGGCATTTATTGATTTTAGCCTCCAAAATTGAATGGATTCTTAGCCGCACATCTTGATATCAAAATGGAAGGTCATAATTCATTTGAGTAATCTAAAAAATCTATAAATAGAGAGGTCATAAACATCATTTTTAAGCTCAATTATTGTAATGTTATAAAGCTAAAATATCTTCAAAACTCGTTTGTGTTTTGATTATTGTATTATTCATATTTGGATTAGCTTCATTTGATAGGCAATTTGATAGTTTCAATATCATGAGCCTAGATTTTATGAAGTATTCTTGAGACATTGGAGGATTTTCCCACCATTGTTGATGAAGACAAGAATGCTTGGTCAAGAGGAGAACATGCTTGGAGTTGTGCTTGGTTGATGGAATCGATTTGGGAAGGTAACTAATATTGTTTTCTTTCGTTTTGTTCTTCATTGTCATTAGAAATTCCCACATGAATAGTTTAGCTTAATGTGTTTATCTCTTTAGGCATTTTTATTTGATTTCTTGGACTAATGCTTGACTAATCATTTCTTTCAATCCACTCTATATTTTGGCATACCCAGTAAGACTGCACCCCATAAATTTGATCAAGAAGTACCTACAAGAAACCTAATAACCATTGTCACGTATGATCTTGGAATGAGGAATCAAAGAAGGTAAAAATTTGAGCAAAAGTCCATTTTTTTATAAGTCACGATTTTGCCCTCTAAACTACAATCTCATAATTCACACAGTCATGGGTTTATCATTTTAATTCATGGTATTGAGTTAAAAAAATTGTTTTCTAGGCTAACCAAGATTATCTCTATAGATTTGTACCTATATTAAAATACTACTACTCACAAGTAGCGATATTGTAACTCTGCTACTTACTAGTCACGATATTGCAATACCATAACTTGATAGTCATGGGATTGCCTATCTTAGTCTTGGTATTAATATAAAAATCATAGGATTACCTATCCAAGTCCTGATATTGACTAACCAAGTCATGGTATTCTCAATAAAGCATTAACAATTAAGTGATAATATTTTAACTCTCGTAGTGGTGGTATTACCCTATAACTCATGAGATTGTCAACCTGAGTCGTGGAATTGTCAGACCTAAATAATGGGATTGTTAACCCAAATACCAATATTGTTAGCCTAAATATAAATATTGATAACTCAAATAGAGGGATTTTTAGCTTGAGTAAGGATATTATGATTTCTGTTAAACTAATCTGAGTAGCAATATTACTTGTTTCAGTCACAATTTTATAGAGTTATCGGATTACACTATGGAGTAGTGGGATTTCACTATGTCAAACCTAAGAGCTAAATTTACAAATTTATTTATCTCATTTTATAAAAGATCTTCAAGGCTAAATAAAACTCTTACTTTTTCCTTATAGGACCAACTTGAAAAGTGATCTAAAAAAGCATAATCTAGTGTTTTTAAACTCTTTTTAAAGTTATTAAAAAGGATTAAGAATATTTATTTTGGGTGCTTATAAAAACTCTTGGATGTTTTCTTGAATATTTTGTAGTTGTTCTTTATAATTTTTTACATCTTAAAACCAAGATGCTAAAAAACATCACCACACATTTTGTTTAGTGCTTTAAAGTTGAACACACTTCATATTGTTACAAATTTGTTATCATTGTTTGCCTAGATTAGATTTGTTTGTGAAAATAAGGAGTTGTGTGTGTATAATCTTCCTCTATCCCCCATTGGGAACTTGTGGGATAAAAGTCACCAACTTCTTTGCAAATTTACTTAGTCCAAAGGCATAAGGATAAGTTGTGAAGGCTCTCCCCAAGACTCGTATGGTTTGGATGATCTATAAAAAACCTTCAAAGCTATTTTACTTGGTTTTTTAATTTCATTACATCTTATATTTTTATGGGTATTGCATTACCTCTCATGGCTTCTTTAGGAAAGATTTGACCTAGGGTTTCATCTTTTAGCATCATCTTCAACCCTTCTCCATTGAGGGAATATAAATTAGGATCACCCTACTAGGATGACAATTCAATAAGTTAAACCATATTCTATTATTGGGGCTAAGCCCATGATATATGATCATGTTAGAACTCTCACTATAGTAAGCAAGCAATGGATGTAATGGTTTTAAAAATGGAAAGACTTTCTTATGATAATCTATATGATGCAAGCCCAATTTTCATATTATTTCCCTTGCATGTTGACACGAAAGTCTTGTGCATGGGATCCATATATAAACTTTGAAAACTTTCTAGTTTAGTTAACAACACTTTCCCACACTTTGTCAGTTTAATTCATAAAAAAATTAATTATTTGATTTGTCTTTCTCTTAGATTACTTGGTCTTGTTTTGGGTCAGAGCTTGCTTTTTAATAAAATGTCATAACCCAAACACATTATCCCAAAATTTATTGAACAAAGAGGCATTACACTGTCCAAATGAAAATCATATTTTCCTTATTCAAATTGGTCATCATAAACATTGTGTCATCATTGGTCTAATAGGTGTAGTTATGTTACCCATTTGAGTCTAAATAATTTTCCAAATTAGATTAAAGTCCTTCATTGGTAATTCACATTCAAAATTTAACCTTTCTAAGTTTTAAAGGTTGATTGTTAAATTAGGTTTGCTATTTACACATTAAACTTATTTTATGTTGGGTTCAATTTTCTATTTTTTCAATTGAGGGTCATTTTATATAATCATCATCACATTATCATCTTTGGTGGACTCAAGTCATCTTGCATATTAATTACACTTTGATTCCTAGAGCACATTTTATACTACAATTATTATTACCATGTGAAAACATTATGCTTCCCATTTGGTTTTAGATTTATACTTAGGAATTTTTTCATATTTCCACATCATGAGTTTCTTAGTTCGCGTTGTCTCTTTCCTAATTTGAAGGGATTTCTTATAATTTTCTAGTAGCAACTCATCAAAGTTGAACTATATTTTATGGTATTGACGTATCTCAAAAGTCTACATATTAGTGTACTATTGACACTCTAGGCTTTTTGAGTTGTCATACCCTCTTCCAATTTATATGATTTCAACCCTACCCAAGGTTTAGTAATTTTATGAACACATCCTTCTAATTGTGTGTGGCTCCAATACACCCTCATTTTATAGTCTCTTTGGTACCTTAGTCACTTATTTAGAGGAAAGATCAAATCCTTACCTATTTTAAACATTTGCATAACATTGATTCAAATTTAGTTAAATGTATATAACAACTCTTTCTATACAGGACTCAAAGGTTCACTCATAGTGGGGTCCCTTATGGCCCTAACTATGAGGATGAGCACTTTTATGATGGACAAAGACAATTTAATTATTTTTTAGGACATTCCTACAACTATAAGATCCAAAGGTGATTATATTGAACATCAACATATCCAAGATGAAGGACTCGTTAGGTTGATATAATCTGGTGCTAGAATACCCTCAGATTTTATTATAGATAAATTACACACCTTAGTTAAAAAAGGAGAACAATAACAAAAACAATAATATTTTCTCAAATAAACATACCTTCTTCCTCTAATAAAGGTAAATAAATAATTATAGAGTCGAAACCAACTAATCAAGATATTTTTAAAAAGATTAAGAAGATAAGTCAATGATATGCCAATCAACTTATGGAAAATTTAGCAGACTCTCTAGTTGGTACTTCAATCCAAAATAATGATTCTAAGGAGAAAGGAAATGTGATTGAAGCTACACAAAAAACATTGGTTGATAACATGACAACAATTGATTAGGGTGTCCCAAATGAACAAAACAAGATGCAAGAGGTAGTGCAAAATGTTCCACTAGACATAGAACACACATTATTTAACCATCAAGAACCTCTTGTAACTTTACAAACATAGAGACATAAGCATTCAATTCAAATTGAGGATATTCCTAAAGATAATTTGGTTATTTTATCTCAACCAATAAAAAAATTGGTGAATAGACCAAGGACTCCCCAATATCAACAAAGTACGTATAGTTCAAATCAACAGATTCTAAGGAATCAATGGCTTATTTTCTTGACTCTAGGAGAAAATCAAAACCAAACCATAGAACATATGGTGTACATCCCTCACAAATCCATGCAAAAATAGTGGCACATTCCACCCCAACAATAATAACAGGGGCACATTCCACCCCCAAAAAAACTATAATAGGCACATTCCACCGCAATAGAACTATGTTCCACCCATGAATTCACTAGATATTCAAGATTGGAACTCCATGAAGGAGATTGTGTCACATTTGGAGACTAGGAATAGGATCAAAAGGTAAAAATTTCATGAGATATGTCCATATCTATTTGATTTAATCATTCTTCAAGTCCCCTTTTTGCATCATTTTGAGGCACCCAAATTTGATAAATATAAAAGAAAGGGTGACCCAAATGAACACGTCCAAACATTTTTTGTATTATGCTAAGATGTGGCTTACAGTAGCATATTTTTAATTTGACTATTTTCATGAAGTTCAACAGGATAAGATTTAGATTTGTTACTTAATTTACCCAAAGGATCAATTACAGATTGGAATGAATTATCTAAGAAGTTTGTCAACCATTTTTTGTATAACATAGAGCATGAATTGACCATTGTTGATTTGTGAAATACCAAATAGTGTCATGGAGAAATATTCAATGCATATTTATAGAGATGGAGAGCATTAGGATGTCTCTTTCAACATAATTTACTAGACAAATAGTTGGTAGATATATTTTCAAAGTACTTACATCCTAAGGTCATGTATAATCTATGTCTAGCTTGTGCCAACTCATTTGCGAAGGTCATACATAAGGGTGTATATATTGAGAAGGATCTTATTTTCAAGGGCCTTATTAAGATCCTTGTGTAGGGTCAAACATCAAATTATGCCCCATATTCTAGTCAGATAGTTATGCAAGAACAAGAACATGGTTAGAAATGGGGTGACTAAAACAAGCCATATACAAATGGTGGAAGCTCCATTGGCCCCAAATATATAATTAGTTCCCCATAATGTACCACCTAAATTGTATATATATCCTCTACTACAAGGAAACCATGATGGATTTAGGGTCTTTCGTAAATTAGGAGAACCAATCAAAAATTGTTCTAAAAGCTCATAGTAGCTTACCTGATTGAATGGCCAATACAAGGCCATTTCATCAAGGTCAACAAAAATAGATTGGTAAAAAAATAATGAATGGTGAAAGATTCATAATGTTACTAGTCATAGTGCTTATCGTTGTGTCCAATTATCATATATTATTGAAGATCTCATTTAGAGTGGTGAAGTTGAGATTAAACTTTCCCTTAATCAGGATACAAATCAAGATATGGGAATCTACAAGGACCCCTTTCCTCGGCATAATCCACTAACACCAAGGAATATTTAAAACCAAGGACAAAAAAAAGGACAAAGGCATAATCAAAACTAAAATCAAGGTCAAAATCATTATCCACATGATCATAATCATGATCATAATACCCATACTAATAATGTGGGTTACAAAAAAGTGCCTCACTACTATAACAATCCCATGGGATGCATTTAGGCAACCCATATTGCCACTACTACTATTAAACCACGTGAACCATCTCATGCTCCTCATAGTATGAGACCCATCATTATAGGGTTAAAACACACTCTACCTCTTTTAATACAACATTGAGTTCAGACAATTATGTTTCAAATCCCTTTGTATGGGTTACTATTTTTGGACAACACACTTCTTATAATTATAATGGCTCCTTACCAACTATAAATTGTAATAATAAAACAAGATGCCTTCGAGTCACCCTTCAAGGCTCTTTACCTTCATTTTATGATTGTAGTCGCTCCCTGCCACCTCTAGGATGCACAGTTATAACTAGATGCTCATGATTTACTCTCCAAGGCCCTTCACCTATGTCTTCCATAGAACCTAATGTGAACATTGCACCAATGGATCAAAAGCTGACTACTATCCCTACCAAATCCAAGACATCTTATCCAAATGTTGAAAATCCTTATAGCCTATCAAACCAATTAAGCAAAATCCTTTCATAGATTTCCATCTTGGATCTCTTGTGGACATCTAAAGTCCATATAACTATCTTGAATTTTTTTTTGCAAAAATACACTATTCCCAATAATATAAACCTTGAACAATTACATAACCTTGTGGGATATTTACCTTCATTTCATCAAGTGACATTTGATCAAAAAATATGTCTACAATTGGACCTAGCCATAATAACCCATTATACATTGAAGTGATTATTGAAAACCATAAGATCAAGTGATTTTTTGTAGACAGTGGTTCGAGGCTGAAATTCATATATCTTAATTTGGTACAAATATTGGGATACACTATGAAAGACCTTCAACTAGAGATAATCACTATCAATTCTTATGATAACATTAAATGGGAGTCTAAAGGTTCTATTTGGTTTTCAGTCATTGTTGGGTCTATTTCACATCATACATTACTTCATATTGTTGATATTGAATTTCCTTATAACATAATCCTTCATCATCATTGAATCCATCAAGTATAGGGCACTCCTTCTACCCTACATCAGTGTCTTAATTTTCCCCATGATGGGATCAAGGTTACTATTCTCATCGATCAACAACCTTATGAATACTGAAAACATATTGAGGCCCAACTCCACAATTATAACTATTGTCCAAGTTCTAAATTCATTGTGAAAAACAAAAATACTATAATTTCACATCCATCTCCATCCAATTATATCAACCTAGTCATCTTGTTTCCAATTTACATGATCCATTTCCTGCAGCTATTGTGAAGTAGGTTGTTATTAAAGATGTTGGTATTTCCATGTATAGTCTTAAGGAAACCTTCCATGTTGAAAAGTTACCCAAAAATATAAAAAAAAATTGTAACTCTAAACCTTCAAATAATCTTAACGAACCCAAAAAATTTGGCAACCAAAAAAGCAACAGCAAAAATCACCCATGGTTTTTGTACCTACGATTGCACCAAAGAAAGACTGACTGGATTTTAATGAAGAAGATTAGTTATATTTAGAAGGCCTTGCTAGTTGATTTTAGAATCCAAAATATGATATTCCTAACCAGATCATGAATCATTTTTATTATATAGGAAAAGGCCTTGGCTTATGAGCATAAGGAATCTCAGAACCCATATCTACTGGAGTACCTAATTTGAATCATGGTCTTAGATATATAATACCTAGGGGTAACCTCATTAATTTTGATATTGACTCTTTTTAAGTGACTAATAGTGAGACTCCTGGCAATGAAAATAATCCCATTACAACATTTTTCATGAACTTGTTAACACAGACCTATTTGATTCAAATTCCATTTTAACCTTAACCATTGGAGCTTCCCATCTCGAATAAAGAACCTATTCAATTAGTGTTTCCCATCCTAAAGTAGAACATCATATTTTTACCATTCAAGATTCCCATCATGATGTAAACCCTCATCATTCCCTATGCACTTGCCATCTCAAACTCATTGATTAGGACCAACAAAATTGGGTCATATGCCTTGATGAGTTTTACAATGAATAATCACTTGAAAAATTTATCGCCTAAGATATGGATTACCCATTGGTGATCACAAACAAGACTTTGATTTTTTATTGGATCTTTCTACTTACTTTAGAGAGCAAGAAAAATTTCTTGGTCAAAATATATATCAAACATCAAGATCTTTAGGTTAAAACCTCTTTCAAGTACTCATTAATCAAGGAAAAAGTAAAGGAAAAGACAACCGTTCGAGTGAAAACTTATTTTAGGTTATATTAGATGTGAAATTTTTCTTATCCCTTCAAGATATAGAAGCTCCATCTAGGCCATGTTCTATATCTAGTATAATCATCTCTTCAGAACAAGAATAAATGTTTGAGCATCTTCCTCTTGAGTTTTAAAAAAATTTTACTACTTGACCTTTACCTGAGATGGCAGATTTTGATTCATCACACTATCCATAAAATTGGGAGGAACAACAAGAAGATGTGGTAGAATAATATGATCACAATCATACCTTTCTTACAATTCTAGAAAATGTATCAACACTCCTTATGGAAAGTATGACATAAGTGAACCTAGGAACCTATGAGGATCCAAAAATTATTTATCTTAGAACTTCCCTTAATGAATTATAATGTGAATAAATTATATCCCTCCTAAGGGATTATATTGACATCTTTGCATGGGCATATTATGACATGTCAAACTTGGACCCTGACTTATTTGTGCATCACATTTTTTTTCCATCCTGATGCTAAACTAGTCAAGAAAAATTTGAGGAAGATGCATCCTCGCATCACCCTATTAGTTAAATAAAAAATGTCAAATTTGTTAGGAAAATTATTTATTAGGCCACTAGATTACTATAAATGGATGTCGAACATAGTCCTAGTGAATAAAAATATCCTGAATATACATATTTGTACTAATTTTAGAGATATAACAAATCATACCAAAAATATGATTTTCTTCTACCCAACATTGACATGATCATTGACTCATGTTTTGGGTAAGAGATGTGGTCGATAATGGATAGATTTTTTGGATACAATGAAATCAAGATAAATCGAAAAGACCAACACAAGACTTTGTTCACCACTCCACGAGGAAGATTCTATCACCAAGTCATGCCATTTGGATTAAGGAATGTTCAATCCACATATCAATGTGCCATGATTATCATATTCCATGACATGATGCATGATATTGTGGAGGACTATGTTGATGATATACTAGTAAAATGAAGAATAAGAGATGGACATCCTGACATTTTATGAAGAATTTTTTAAAGGCTTCATGAATATAAAGTGTGCCTAAATCCTAAGAAATGTGTCTTTGGAGTTACATTAGGGAAATTACTAGGTTTCATTCTATCATAAATAGTGATTAAAATTGACCTTTCCAAGCTCAAGGCCATTGTGGAGATGCGTCCATCAAATAATCTCAAATAATTATGAAGACTGCAATGAAAGATCCAATCTATACACAAGTTCATTTCTCAATTAGTAGATAAGTGCCACCCATTTACCGACATTTTGAATAAATGAGTAACTTATAAATGGGATGAATATTATCAAATAGAATTTACAAAAATCACGACATATTTAGTCAATCTACCATTGTTGAGATTGCCAACACCTGGAAGACCATTGCTTGTTTACATATCAACAATAGAACATGGATTGGGGAAAATTTTAGCCCAACATGATGATCAAGGTAAAGAACATGTAGTATATTATATAAGCCACACTCTAGTGGCTTATAAACATAATTATACACCTACTGAGAAGGCATGTTTAGATATGGTGTTTTCTACCCAAACATTATGGCATTATATACTAAATAGTAAAAATATTATCATCACCAAGGTGAACCCTCTTAAATTCCTATTTTCTAAAGCATCTCTTAAAGAATACATGGATAAATGGGTAATTCTCATATGTGAATTTGATAATGAGTATCCAAATCAGAAAGCAATCAAGAGGTAGGTTATTACTGATCAATTTGCAAAAGCCCCTATTATAAATACTCAACATATAAAATTAGACTTTCCATATGATTCTATTATAGAAATAGAATAAGTATCACAAGAGTATAAAAAATGGATGATATATTTGTATGACTCATTTTCATCCCATAGATATGGAGCTAGTATATTGTTGATTACACCTTACTGGGATCTGATTCCCAAAACATTCCATATACAATTTCATTGTATGAATAATATGGCCAATTATGAGGCATTTATTGCAGGGCTTCACCTTGCCATATAGTGGGATATTCAGAGCTTTAAGGTCTATGGTGATTCCCAATTAATCATCAATCAGACCATTGATCAGTATCACACCAGAGATGACAAGCTTGTTCCTTACAATCAAATTGTTGATAATCTCGAAGGTCATTTTAAATCTATACAGTTTGAAAAAATAATACATTGTTTGATACAATGTCAATAATTGGTTCTATGATAATAATTGATGGTGGAGATAAAGATTATTAGTTCTTGATTAAAAATATTCTTCAACTTGTGCATGTTATAGCTCGAAGAGAAAATAATAGATCGATCGATGCAATGACAATAATTGGTTCCATGATAGAAATTGATGGTGGAGCTAAAGAATATTAGTTCTTGATTGAAAATATTGTTCAACCTATGCATGTTATATCAGATTCAAAAAGGGTATGCACCAATTTTGGTCCCAATCCCCCACCTAAATTACCCTAATTCCAAGACTTTTATAACTACTTCTATGATTACGTTTTCCCAGATGACCTATCTAATAGCCAGTAAAAACACTTCCATCACCATTTATAACTTTATACCCTCCTAAGAGACACACTTTATTGTAGAGTCTATGATGGAATCCATCTTCATTATTTATCTTAGGAGAATCCAACTAAGCACTAAGGTATGTTCATAAAGGAATGTTTGTGTCCCACACCAATGATGTAGTCTAAGCAAAGAAGCTCCTTATAATAGGTTATTATTAGCTGAAAATAGAGACTAATGACTATAATTATGTGAATAAGTGTTTTCCTTGTGAATAATAGGGAAATATGATACACTTACCTTCCTTACCACTATAACCAATCACAACACCATGATCATTCTCAATATGGGGCCTTAATCTCATTAGGAAAATAAACCCAACATCTTCATATGGCCATAAGCATATCCTCACTTCTACTGAGTATTTTACTAAGTGGATTGAGGCCATTCCTCTCACTTATATTATCAAGAAAAAAATTACCAAATTCATCCATTACCATATCATCTTTCGATATGGCATCCTCACCTATATTATATCTGATAACGGTGGAGCCTTCGTAAACTGAGATGTAAATTCTCTTTGTGCAAAATTTAGGATCAAGCACAAGAAATTAACTCCATATAATTCACAAGGCAATGAAAAATAAAAAGTATGAAACAAAATAATTTTATCAATTTTAAATAAGATTTTCAATGATGCTAGCCATAATTAGGACTTGTAAATCTTTCGTGTACTTTGGGCTTATAGAAATTTTCAATAAACCCCAATAGGAGCCACTCCATACTCCCTTGTCTATGGTATAGAAGTTATTATCTTGATTGAGATCGATATATCATATTTTAGAGTATCATTAGAATATATTGAAGATGGTGAGGAATACAAAGTCTCAAAGCTACAAGAGCTAGAAATTCTTGATGGCAAGGGTTTAGCTATCCTAGAAAACTTGAAATCCTATCAGAACAGATTGTAGAGAACCTAAAACAAGTGCATTGTCCTTCAGGAGTTTTACATTGGTGATTTGGTCTTGAAAGAGAACTAGAAGATAACAAATTTTGAACGCTAGAATAAAGGTATGTTTCAACCTAATTGGTTATGACCATTTATTATCACAACAAATTATGGATTAGGGGCATATCAATTATATAAACCCATTAGTGAAGAAATTATAGAGCCCATGAATATCATTCACCTTAAGAGAGTATATACATGAAAAACTTTGAACCATAGTCTGTGAGACCCCTTACTTGGGGCAAGTTGTGCTAAAGTATTTTGTACTAAAATTTTATACTATGTTGGAATGATCTCATATGAGCCCTATTACTTTCATGACTATAAATAGTGAAAGATTTTAGACTATTGGTACTCTAAACACCTTTTATCCTATCCTAGACCATCCTCTTTTGGACCATATTTCTTGGACCATTCTTCTTGGGAACCATTTTATTTATTACATCTTGGGCATGTTGTATCCTAAACACTCTTGTCTGCTGATCGCTTATGATCCTAATTATGTCTCATCAGAATTATAAACACCTTCAACATTAGTTTTACAAAGTAGTTCAACTAGAATAGTATTTTTTAGCTTCTTTTATATATAAGTGAACAAGAACATCTTCTTGGCTCAGGATCTGCTTTCCACATGGCTTTTCTAATCAATTATGTACTTTAAATTATTCTATATTACATTTGCTATTCTTTGGTGAACATTGTAGCTATGTTTTTAGGATCTTCACTCTCAATGATTTGAGATCATGGGCTGTTATAGTTGGCTTCTCTATTTTATTTGAAATTCTACTCTTGAATGAGAATATCCTTAACTAGATAGTCCCACCTTATGCATATTTTATCTCTAAACACCAAAAACATTTTAAATAATTCGTAAATACCAAAAACATTAGATAACTAATCCAAAAAATAATAGAAACATTGTCTTAAAATTTTGTACATTTTTGTCCTCATGCTTTTTTGTTTTGAAAAGCATTTTATCCTACTAACTTTCCATTGTGTAATTCAATGTGTTTCATGTACTTTCCATTTTGTAAATATTATTTTCTCTCATCTCACCACCTTGCCATTTTTCAAGACCAATCCCATTTATCAAGACTTTCCTTTTCTTATACAACATTCATCATACATTTTGGTCATCATCTTTTCTTTTATCCCATTTCTTGGAATAACTATATTTGCCCTGAAGTTCAATTTGGAACATGGATCTATGAAACTATGTAGGTAGTGTCCATTTGTATTTTACTTCTAGAGTGAGCTTATCAAACCCATTCCTTTTATTATCTTCCCCCATTTCTTCTATCATTATTCCTCTTTAATTATGGAACAACTCTTGTGTCCTTATTATTTTTTAGGTTGTGGTGGAAAGTAATGCCTCTACCACATGTGCATGAACAATTGTCTTTAATTGCACTAACTTGGCTTTTGTTTGTTTGTGTTTATTTGAGTTATCTTGCTATTTTTTTTATTGGTGTTTTATTATATTTTTCAACCATCCTTTTATTTATTCTCCTTTTCTCTTTTTATTACTTCTTGTCTCATTTTGATCTCGTGTTTACCTATATGTTTTCGCTTATCTCTTTTGTGTTTTACAACATCTTGATGATTCACATGGATCTTGATTATTTATTTCTTGATCCTATGTAATTAAGTTGTTTTTGGACCATTTTATTGATTTGATTGTTATTGGTGTCTTATTTTTTTATTTAATTTTTCTTTTATCTTTTGTGTTCAACAATGTCTTGATGGTCCACATAGATCTTGATCTCATGTCATTAAGATTTTATTGTTTTTCATTTTTAAGCATTTTCGTTCCTACTTAAGACTTTATTTATCATATCTTTATTTCAATTTAGGTTCATTTATGTTTATCTTTTTTTATCTTTGCTTTTTTTTTTTTTTTTTTAATGTATATAGCTTTAAATCTAGTTTTGGTCATTATTTTACCATTATCCTTAGATATGGTTGTTCATATTTGAACTAAATCCATGCACTTGAAATTCCATGTCACTATAATTTATTTATACTTATGATTCCTAATTTATTTTTCTATATCAACCACTTTGTGCTCTAGATTCTAGTCTTAATCTTAACACCATTCCAATGAATAGTTTGAAAGAACACTATGCATAATCTAGGCTCATGATATGAAAATAGGCATCTAGGTATCATTAATTTTAGAACTCAACTCTATTATTAGATGTGCATATCTTCACATAAATCATGAGTCTAATCAATTCTTGGTTGATTTTCAACATCCTCCATTCTATTCTCTTCCATTTCTAGGTGAACTACATTGGCCTAAAGTTCATGTTGGAACATGTGTCCATGGAACTATGTAGGAAACATCCACTTGTATTGTACATCTAGAGTCAACTTGGCCATATTTGTTCTTTTTTTAATCTCTCTCATCACTTTGTGCATTTTTGTATGCCTGGTTTTTTGTGGCTTCCTCAAACCATTATACCATCACATCTATGTTTATGCTTGCTCATTTTAATCCATCTTATAGGTTATTTCCTTAATCTATTTTAATTTATAATTAACCCATGCTGGGGCACAACATATGAACAATGTTTGAATCAAATCATCCTTACAAGGGCAAACCATTATTTATTCATTATCAATGATCAACATTATCCCTATTAGGGCACAACTATCTTATCATGATCAAATATGATCTAATGGGGAACTTACTACTATCATATTTATGGAGACCACATTTTAATTTTCCTCTAATTCCAATCTCTTCATACTTTTTCCCAAGATGGCAATGTTTTAGTGTGTAACTTGTCTCAAGATTGATCAATGTCATACGTACACCACTTTCACTCTCAAATTAGGTGCATTTCAAGTGTGTCCATTACACAAATGGATTGAATCATTCCCATTCCCCCTATCTTTTAGGCTTGTTATACCTCTAACTATAATTTGATAATTTATGGTAACCACAGATGTAAACAATAACTCATTTGGATGTGATCTATTCCATGGGTTAATCTCTTATTATCCCTCTCTTTTTGAGAGTCCATCTTTCTCTTTCATCCTAATATTTCCTCTGAAGGGGGAATCATGGGTAGTTTATAATTTATTATTTATCTATACCTTCTCAAATAGGGGAAAAATGTAGACATCCAATTC
>JARHVA010005792.1:77500-142500 GCA_037957365.1 Torreya grandis | reverse complement strand
TCTCAAGTGAATTATAATAACATAATTACAAAAATAGGACTTGCCTCTTAATCTCATACAAAGGATGCATGTATAGTATTCAACCCACAGTATACTATTAAAACTAAAATACAATATAGAGATGAAATGTATATTGGGAATCAAATTTAAGACTTATTAGAACATGTAGGTAAATATTATATTTATATGTGTGTTTATGTGCCATCACTACTCAAAGATAATTATGGAGTGATAGCCAAAGGAACTAAAGTAGCCACCATGAATCTTTATGGGATCAAAATGTGGCCCATAGTAGTTTACATGATTATAAATCCCAAAAACTAGGAACCCTAAGATGATAAGGCAACACTACTAGTTGACTTAATGGTTGGAACTAACCCTAAAGTTGTCTCTTTTTCTCTGAGTTCTTCAACTAAAGCATGTTTGACTTTGAAATTCTTATTAATGATGTCAAAATTAAGCTAGGAAGGTTTGAAGAGTTTCATGGCCTCACCCATTAACCTTGTTTAGTTAGTTTTTAAGATTTTTAATTTTTATCCAAGGAATTCAACTCTCATCAGCTTATCCTCAACAAAATTTACCAATTATATTATTTCATCACTACTTTTATATATTATGCCTTCAACTTCATCCTTGAAATTGTTTGAAACTGCTTACAGGAGGTTCCCAAAAATTGCCTTGTTTACTAGTTCACATCTAAGAGTAATCACATTAGTGACCCTAATGTATTTCAAAAATTCCAAGGCATCAATTTTATGATTTATTAAATTTTTGAATAAATTCTTCATTTGATTATGCCAAATGAGGTACGCATCACTTTTTTAAATTACATAGTTAAGGAACCATGATGAATCCATGTTGGAAATTAAATTTAATTGGTTGGGGGACACTATATTTTGAGCATTGGACCAGGAAAATAGCCTTTTATCTAAATATTTCATCTTGTGCCAATATTTTCTCACATTTTTCCTAAATGATGCCAATATTTTGTCACATTTTCCATATTTGATCGGATTCCCAATCTGAAATCATAGATACTATACAAATTATTATGCATATTAATAGCTATACTTTGAACATCATCAGTTATTTCCCAAGAAGCATGTATGGCTAGCTTTGATGAAATATTTCATGTGCTTCCTCTTTGATTTTATACATCTATTTCATGGATTCAATGGTTAAATCCATAAAATCAAAGAAATATTTAATATATTTAATAGGATATCTTGGATAATGTTTAACTCTTTTTGCCAAGGGAAATATATTTTCTCTTTCCTCAAATTAAATTTCTTTCCTTGTGTCTAGATTCAAATCCTTCCTCTTCCTCATCCATTGTATGGTTCCAATCTTTTTGTCTAACTTGTTATAGAATAGAAATAACTCTATAAAAACAAGGTTTTGTCTTTGATCCCATTTATTCTACATCTACTTTCCCCATTCATGGACAACAATTTCCCCTAGTCCTTCACCCTTGAGGCCTAGGTCTTTAGATGTTGAACATGGATAAGTCACTAGAGGAGGTGTTATTTATAATGGTGCTAGTGATACAGTTATTTATATGGGGAAATGAAGAGGTGGTTATACTATTATCTCCCGTAGTGAAGGTTCACTCAATGGAGTGACT
The DNA here is from genome assembly GCA_037957365.1 of Torreya grandis. Classification (NCBI taxonomy): domain Eukaryota; kingdom Viridiplantae; phylum Streptophyta; class Pinopsida; order Cupressales; family Taxaceae; genus Torreya; species Torreya grandis. The sequence continues at coordinate 140,876 of JARHVA010005792.1, read as the reverse complement.
TCCTCTAGCCTAGGGTTGTCTAAATAGTCATAGTGGTTGAGTGTATGGATGAAGATTGTGGTATAGGAAATTCTAATTAAGCTTAATATTTCTTGATGATTATTATAAATTTAGGGTTATAAGTAGAAACATTACCTTTCCCTTAAAAATTGACTAATTTATTTATATCCTTTATTTTATTTGAGGTTGAAAGCAAGGATAGTCAATAGAAATAGAGAAAATACTTGTAACAATTGGAGACAAATATGTAGCTTGAATATTTACAGTGGAAATATATGAAATAAAAGAAGAGACTACCTCACTTATGTTTTGAACATATTATTATATGACTATTTGTTGATACAAAGATCCAAATGAAGTTTCTCTTGTTGTATGTTTTCCATGCTCATAGCTTTATCCTTTTTCATCTCTGCTTCCACATTATTTGGGGCTAACTCTTCACTAATTATAGGTCCTGACCCCTTCATCATTTCTACATATTTTTCTATCTTTAGTAATTGGATAATATACTAAAGATATTACTAGTGAAGGATCATATTCTTATTCTACTTCCTCCTTATCAAAGGATTCCTCTATGGTGGGGAGACCACAAGATAGTCTTTCATCTATTTTATTTCCTTTGTAGGAGGTAGAAGTATATTTGAATTTATTATTGTATGTGACCAAAGGGGGACTCAAAGGAGACAGAGATGGTAAAGTGACTAAAATAGCTATAGTGGTAGAAAGTATTACTTTAGGTTATGGTGAATGAATGTTGGAATAATAATAGTGATGTAAGGAAGAGTTAATAGAGTAGAGGATGATATGGTATGAAATGCTTGAGATAATTGCTTCCAAATAAAGGTAGTGGATGGAGGTAGAATTGTCATAAGTGCCTAAGCAGAGGAAGGATAAAATGAAATAGATAGGAAATAAGTATGAAGAAGCTCATGGAGACTAACTAGGGTGGTATTTTAAGTGGTGGTAGACGTGTCACCAATAATGTGCTCTTCTACTAATTTGAAAGATGTGTAGTTTTCTTCTCGGTAGTATCTAGACATAAAAAAAGTTAATTGAGGATGAGTGAGGCCTACTAAATTTATCTCCTTATATGAATATTTGACTCCCTCTAGCTAATATACTCTACTTCTTGTAAATATGTTTGTTATCCTATTGGAGGCGGATTTTGACCTTACCCTTTTGAGTCTTGTGTTTAAGTGGGAAGCCATTGATGTATACATTCTCTCTAGTATTATTCTTCCATATTTTTAGCTTGTTTTTAAGTAATAATAAGATTGTAATGAAGAGACTAAGCGTAAATTATAGACATTTTTTAATCCTTCATTACTTTTGATACCTCAGTATCACCAGACACATTAAAAAAAATAACACAATGATCATATTCCTAGTGACCATATGGAATGTTCACCTTACTATTTTCTTTGAGTTCCCTATGGTATGTTTGATTTTCTTATTGGGGTTCCAATCATTGAATTTTTACACCTTTAAACTATAGTGGGATATAACTTTCCTAACCTATTATAAATGTGTCCTAATCAAAATATTTAGTTTTCCAATACTTAGCGGTGTTTTATAATAATTTCATGTTTTTGACATATATATTCATCAATGCTATTATAGAGTTACAACCACCTATTATTACACGATTTTATCTTACATGTGGTGTGTAAAAGATAAAAATTTTCCCTTGTGACATAAAGTTTAATGACTACACAATTAGGGTAATAACAATAATTTCACATTTTACCAATGTTTTTTGTCATGTTTTCAAAAAGCCTACATATTTGGGTGCATTAAATTGACTAATATATTAGAGGATATATTTAGTTACGTAGTATCTAAATTTCATTCTTGAATCTATGTATAGACATGAAAGATTAATATTTATAGATTTTATTTCTTAAATATTCTATTGAGTTTTACTAAAGCTCCCCATGTGTCTTGTGAATTGTGCCTATGATGACATCATGTATGTACGACATCATGTAAAAATTTCCATCAGCTAGTCTTTGATTAGGATAAAAAAATTTGCCTTCAGGCTTGCACTTATAACTTCCCTGAGGATAACTAACTTATCTAAAGTTAAAATAATTTCCAGTAAAGAGACTCATTCCACTTTCACATAAGTCATACTTTCAAAACTAAATAATAGCCTATTTGTGAGGGCCATTAATATTATAATTATAAATCTAAATTTTAAAATCTTATTTTAGTAATTCTTTGATTGAGATTCATTCTCTAGACCTTAACTATCCATTAATCTAGTTTTGAATGAAATGTGTTTTGTTTGAGCCAAACATTAGTTGAGACATGGTTAGAAATGGTCTCATGAGATAGAAGTTTGAGATATCTTTAAAAATCCCTACCAAAAATAATTGGAGTTACATATTTTATGTTCTTAATATGTAGGCAATCCCAATGTAATGTTTCATTGAAAAATAAACCTCTAAGCAAGTCTATGCAAGCCATTACCTCTAGTTTTTATGATTTTAGATGGAGACCTTATATTTTAATGGGAAGTATATCATTGATATATTAATTCTCATCTATAGATAGTTGTTCTTTCATAGATGAGGGTGCCATATAGTCTAAAACATTTTAGAGGGTTGACTAATGAATTAAATTTACTTCTAGGACACTTTTATTGATGATTATACCCATGATTTCATTGCTTCTAGCACAAGAATAAATTGAGTGGCTTGAGTACACGCTTGCTTTCAAGAGGAGGCCATTATATAAATCTAAACTATGTAATATCTATATATAGATTGTGTATATTGTTATTACATGTTCACTAACAAATAAGGGCTCTTTGGATGTCGAGGGCTTGGGATTGATAGTTTGATGGAAAAATTACAAAATTTCATCTAGATTTTACATATATTTCTCAACAGTATGAATCTTGAATGTGTTTTTGTGTCATCAATGAAAATATCATATTTTTATTTCATTATTATTTCAATTTAAATTTTCTAATTAACTATGGAAAGTTTACTTGCTTACCAAATTATAACTATTTCTTAACTTTATGTGTCCATTCAATGTTCTAGATAGCTATAAAATCCTCATTTACTCACTTCTTTGCCTTGACATCAAACTCATTTATGTATATTTTGAGCTTTCACTCGAGCCTTTATATATATAATCTGGGGTGGTGATTTAATGTAACTGTCACATGGACCACCCTTAACTCTAAAGTGGATTGGAAGTATGAGAGCTTGGAAATTATAAGTTGTATACACATATCTAAATGTTATATGTAGTGGAATGTCTAAATGTGCCATGATCTCAGGTCCTTATAATCATAAATAATTAGAGCCATGGGACCAGTAGTTTATTAGTCGAGTATATCTTCTATGAAATTTGGGGCCAATAGAACTCTAACACTTGTCATCTTCTCAGATCTTAGAATCTTATAGGTATTATACTACAACCCTTGAGGCAATTCAAACTATGTAATATTTTTTGAGTTCTAGGTAAATGAAGATGTAGCAAGAGGCAAACACTTGGATATTATAATATTTGAACCATTATAGATTAAGAACTCGAAAATATTAGACTGTGTTAATCCTTTCATGGTTCCAGATTCCTCAAAAGTCACCATATGCCAAATTATTATAACTTAGAATATCATGACCATTAGACCATCAACATTACATTCAAAACCTTGAGGGTTCCATGTAATGAAAAATCACCATGTGACATTATCTAGGGGCTCAAAAAATTTAAACACATATAAACGTTTACAAAGATGAAGGCTAATTGGAATATATGAATGCCATATGCCATAATATTATGAATAATAAAGAAATTCCCAACTATGAATGAATAATAATTCCTTGTTGATGGTCCTATGATCATTGAAAATATAGGAGCAAAGGGATGAAAACATTAATATTGTTAGTACATAAATTCAAGTGCAAAATTTTACAAATGGAAATATGAAAACCTAAGATTTAATATAGATTTAAAATATATGTTCAATCTTTGATTTTCATGTTTTTAATTCCTATAATTATATATTTCAAATATAACCTTAGACTCTTGCATCATTAAATCCATTCCTATGGTTTACAGGGGCCTAAATAAATAATTTCAATTATAATTCTTCCCTTTTTGAATTGTTAAAATGGGTGTCTGTGTGTGTGTGTGTGTGTGTGTGTGTGTGTGTGTGTGTGTGTGTGTGTGTGTGTGTGTGTGTGTGTGTGTGTGTGTGTGTGTGTGTGTGTGTGTTAGGTCACAACAAATGATGACTGATAGGAGAAAATAGTCCTTAGTATTTTGATATCCCATACTCTTAGAAATGTATCATAACCATACTTTATCCCAACCAATAAATAAATAAGAAAACATGACTTTGATATGGAGTCCTACTTCCTCATGCAACATACTAACCCGGGGCATTCCTTGGATATATGTGTGTGATTTTTTGGATTTAATTTTATTTTTTTATGAGAGTTTTGATGAAGTCTTGGATAAACAATTTAGGTTTCATGATAACTTAGGTTTTATAAATAAACAATAAGGGAAACTTAGGAGTTGATCTTCTTCTATCTAGGTGTTTATAGCCCTGACAAAGATAATTTTGATTTAACTAAAACACTTGTTCTACTTCCATCTATGCATCTAAAGCTCTGATAGAGATATCTTAAATCACCCATAGTATATTAGTTTTTATGATTGATTTTTTTTTATTGAAAACACATATAAAATAAAAGTTAGGAACCACTATTGGCTAGGTGTATGTATAATAAAATATATTTTGATTAATACTTTGATGTCATTATATGTTCACTTATATTTTTATTATCCCTCATCTAAGTTTTAGCATGTTTTAGTGCAGTTGATCTTTGGAAATGGAAAGTCTTTCTAAAATTTTCATGATTATATCAGATTAAATCCAAGAGGTATAGTAAACTCATTCAATCAAGGTAAGACCTAATTAAGTCATAACACACACCTTGAATCCAAAATGTATATTATTTTCAATGTAAATCCTTGTGAGGGCCAATAGTACATCTTATGAATCATCCCATTTCTTTTGTAGTTATGTTTTAATTTCCATGTAGGAAATCAGTTGGTCCATCCTAGAATTTAGAAAACTAATCTATAAAACATAACAATTAATCTACTAAAAAAAATACATAAAGGAGGAAAAATTACTCCTATAAAGCAATAAATTATTCTAAAAATTAAAAAAACTAATCTAAAAATAAATAAATTTACTTTAATCCTACATCTATAACTTTCACGTATAGTCATATTGAGGCATCTCTAGTTTGGACAACCATGAAATAGTGTTTCTTAAATTATCCATTGACTATAAAGGTGAGGTCACTACATTGAAGGTCTTTCAATTACAAACTATTCTTACCTAAGATCACTGATATCTGATATGGTCCAATCCATAAAGGAGTGAATGTATCAAGTTTTCATTTATTCTCATGTGATTTATCTAATATAAGCACCAAGTCTAAGATATTAAAGGTTTTAATCTTGGATATTTTTTTAAAACATATTTTAACAATATATTGATGTCAAGGTTTGTTTTATTGGTTAATATTCATTAATTCACAAATATTCCATTTTATTAAATTTAGATTTTGTGATTTTTTTGGCTAGTAAAGAGCATTGGGTTAAATAAATTTTTAGGTTGTAAATTAGATTTGTAGGTTAGCACGTCTCGACATAAATTTTTCCTAGTTTTATTAATATATGTGGACATACCCGATATGCCCATCTACATGGTTTAGATGTTAGACTACCCACTCTAAATGCTATACTACATTCTCTATATGCTCATTTGAAAAATAGAAAAAATATAATCATCAATATGTTTCATCCTAAAATTGATTACCTATTTATATTCTTCTCTAAAAATTAGACAAATTCAAAAAAAAAAGAATCATCTTGATCCAAATATGTATGCAAACTTTATGTTCATTTGAATCTCTAAATAATTTATCAAAGGATTTGGATGATAACTATAGCCTCTACATGGTCAACCTAACGCTCTAGATATACTTAAATTCTCTAGAGAGTGATTTGAGGCTATGGGCAATCACGAGAAGCTCTAGGTGGACATTTAGAGGCTATAGCTAGGAATCCAAAGCCTCTGGTTAGCATCTGTAGCCTCTAATCTATGTTTAGATCCTATTGTCAGTGTTTAAAGCCTCTAGACAACATGAAAAACATTTGGTAAAATATCTAGAGACTTTGATCTTCATTTAGATCTTCAAATGAGAATAGTTTTTGCACATGGATTCAGCTCCAAATGATTCATTTTTTAAACTCGTCTAACTTTTTGAGATAATTCAAATATGCAATAAATTTTAAGATAAAAAATATTTATGATGACATTTCTCCATTTTTAAATGAGATCCTAGAGTGTCTTCTTTATAGATAGCTACAATCTCTAGATGTCCAACTACATGATCTAGATGGCATCCATAGGGTCTAGATGTCATCCACAAGGTCTACATGGCATCCACAATGTGTAGATAAATGCACCTATATGTTTTTTTTAGGTGATGCTTAGGGTTTAATTTTAAAATGAATCTAATTTCCATTCATCTCATCAAGAATTTGAAACATAATTTAAATGTTTTTAATAATTTTATATAGAGATTTTTCTTAGGGGCCCTTAATAAAACTTTACCTGATGTTTACTAAAGTTATGTAGTGCTTCAATTATTCCATCCTCCATTTGGACAATGTTTAATAGTCTAGATTGTACTCCCTCATCTTTTATCATGTACTCTTTAATGAACTAGTACATTAGTATATTGATATCAATAGGGAATATTGGTTGTTGTCCATACATCAGTGGAAAAGGTGAATCTTTGAAGGCTTGGTTGTGCCTAGTTATATTTACCCAAAGTGCATAATTAAATAATAAATGTCATTCATTTTGTTTGTATTGTGCGTAACTATTGATGGAATTTATCATATTATTATTGGTAGATTTTGATAATACATTTCTCTATGTGTAGTAGTTCAAAGAGAATTTGATTGTGATTTGATTATCATAGGCCCATTCTAAATATTAGAATATTAAAAATTTGGAGTATTATCACAAACTAGGGAATGGGAGTGTCAAACTTCGTCAATATATTTTCTTCCAAAAACTTGACGACATCAATTACTCTATAATTATTTGTTGCAATAACTTATATACACTTGATACAATACAAAATTGTTGTGAGTAAAAAAATTGTGTCTTATGGAGAGTTTGGGCTTATCACCCTAATAAAATCTAGACCCCATTGGGCAAAGGGACATCCCTCAATTACTAGTTGAAAAAAAAAATTAGAACTATTTTCTCTCTTCCCAAATACCTATCACTTATGGCAATTCCTAATGTGATTATGTGCAACCTTGAATATTGTAGACCAATAGTATCCCATCCTCAAAATCTTATGATATATTATGTTTCCTAAGGGATGCCCAATAATTATATTATTATGTAGTTTGTTTAAAATCATTGTATCTTATTCTTTTTAAATGAATTTTATATAAAAGTCCTCATAACAATTTTTAATCAAAACCCATTTATTAATCATGCAATGATTTAATTTGAGCCTAAGTTCTCACCTTTGCTCTCCATTTAGTTCTATAAGATAAGTCTCTATGAGTAGATAATGGATGATTTAAGTGTACCACTAACCAACAATCATCTGAATCTCATTAGTGTGTTCAATATTGATTCATGGATTAGTTTCATTCATCGTTTGGATAATCCTCTCACCCCATAACATCTTAACTAGCTTGATTTCAAGGTCAAACTCTTGGAGTTTGGTCATCCATTTGACTCTTATTTCACTTAGTTCTTTCTAGATAGACATGAGATTTAAATTAAGATCTAAAATAATGGCATGTGTTTTATTCCATAGAATATAATGCATAAACATATTGATACCAGTAATCAGAGGATAAATGTACTTGTTTACATATAGTACATTAACTCAACATGTTTTAGATTTGTACTTGTTATAGCTCAAAATTATAACCTATAAGAGGGTGATTCAATACATCTCAACTTGAGATATGCAATGGGACTACCTCTAGGCTTGTGGGTTACTTGTAGTAGAGGTAAACCTTTATATTTAAGGGCTATCTCCATTGGTTTATCTATTGAATTTATTCACCTAAACTACTTGTTCATTCAGATGAAAAGGGAGAAGGAGAACACAAAGTAGATATATACTAACAAATTGATGTAGTAATTGAACTTGACCACTACCAACCAATTGAAATGACACTTTAATAAAAATCCTAACCTACACATGACACTACTCCAAAACTTACATTGCATTATTATTTCTCATGGAGGTTTTTCAGGCTAACTTAAGCTAGGAGGATTAAACTGAATATCATGACTTGAAACTTATTTGAATACAAATAAATAAATTCATTAAACACTTCATTAGAACACTTCAAGATACTTTCAACAATTATTAAATTATGAGTATGAATACAAATAAGGACAACATGCTAAGGAAGTTAATTTATCACTTATCAAGATCAACTAGCTAATAAACACACTGAAACAACTCATGGAAAAGCAAAACAAATCAATTTTTATTGATCAGGGGCTGAAAATGAGTAGGGATTTTACAGACTCATATGGAGGATACACTTCAAATCTAAATTAGCCCAACATATAGCACAAGTGTGAGGCAAGAGAAGAATAGTGTTAGAGAAATAAGGTTGACAAGTATCATGTGAGTTAAAACAATAATAAGAGTTATATAATTCTCTTAATAGGTCCAAGACACCATTTTTAGATTCTCTTTAGATGCTGTGACCCTCCAAGTGGCATGGGAGTTGAAATGGTTTCTTGACACCTTAATTAGCTTCTTCAAACTTCTTTCCCTCTTGACATGTTGAAGGATAAGTGGCCTTCTTGCTGATTATATAAATTTATTATACATATTTTATCTTTTATTGAAACCTCTTAGTTGACCCTATTATGTTCTCTTTGACACATCACCTCTTTCACATGCCAGGTGTCTAGAGGGTTCTTTATCTCCTTACGCCTATTTTGTACACAAGTGTGAAAACCTAGTTTCAATTACTTAGCTCATCCAAACTTCATGGATTGCCTATTCATACCATAATAGACATAGAATAATCCATTTTGAGTCCCCAAACTATCCTCAACCATTTTTTAAAGCCCAAAATTTATCTTCCTGATTGTATCCCTAAAATAACACAAACCTATGTGCCTAGAAAAACCTACAGAGGATCCTAAGAATCGAAGGGAAGATTTCAGTAACCTCTATGGATTTAAAATTTTATGTTTAATTTCAAGCTCTAAGAGTGAGTGGAGATATCCCTTCATGCCCTTTCTCTCTCTTTACTAGGCATTAATTAAGCCTCCCTATCGAGAGATGTAAAAATCCTTTTAAAATATCCCTGCACTTAACAAAACCCAAAAAATCATGTAATTTAGTTAGAAAAGATCCTCTCCTACCTTCATTTCAAATTTGATGTTTTGACTCACTATACATACTTACAAAATATTAAAATCTAGTAATTTTAGACCTATTTTGATTGCATGTGGTGATTCTTAATGGAGTATTGAACATTTTTAGGTAGTTTTAAATATTGTACAATCTGTCTAGAGGCATTAGTATTCATTTCTCTCCTTGGCAACCTGAATGTGACTTGAGTTCTTAAATATGATTCATAAATTTTTGCATATGAATCATCCAACAAATTCTAAAAAAATTAAATTATTTATGGTATAAAACATTCCCTAGAATCCTAAGGTCCCATGCAACATGTGTGATCCATACCAAGCAATAGAAAATGACTTCTCGGGTTGGAAACAAGTATTTTGTGAGGTCTGAGAGAATTATATATGTTAGTGCATGTTTTGAGTTGTTTCTGAGCTCTAATTACCTTCATAAGGTCTATGACATTCCTCCTAACCTTTATAAATGTCTATCTAACTTCCTTTTTTCATCAAACCTCTGTTACATCTCAATGTTCTGGGCATATGGTTTGCACACTAAACTAGATATCATACCCTGGTTCATTATATTCTCTAATTTATCTCTATGTCAGATGGTTTATAACCCATGGAGTTTTTTGTATATCTTTCACCATCTCCTCAATGTCCTAAGTCCATCTCAACTCTAACTAGATTCACTTCACTTAACACCACCTCTCAACTCTAACTAGTAGGCCTGAGTATGCAATAAGTCTATTAAGAATGAGTAGATTCTGCCAATGCCTCCATTCTTTGCTTGAGATTGAGGTTTTCAAGTGTTATTTTCATACTTTTTCAATGATAGTAAAACATTATACTCTCTTAGGTCTCCTTGTAGTCATTCTAATCATCTTCAACACTTACCACTTCCCACGAATAGGTAGAACTATATATTTCATGCATTAGCTTAGTGGGTAGAGTTTGAGTTTTTTCTATATTTAATTTAAATGATCTTAGGGTCTTATGGAACCATCAATTAAAACATTCTTGACCAATCTCTACAAAACTTCTACCAATCAAACAATCTCATTTGCCATGAGTGGCATACAATCTTGTTGAGGACTATGTTATAAGTAACTATCCTTTCTAACCCATGTCTTTGTTCTCCCCTATTTATAACTCCCTTATAATTAATGAACTATTAACATGAACTACTTAAAAAATTAAAAAATGCATACAAGTCAATGTCTAAAATCTTGGAGAGACCCTTATTACCTAGACAGACCTATAGGTGACTGTAGATGATTGTGTTGCATTTGACATTAGTCTATAGTCTAGTTTTGTAGGTGTCTTTCCCGACATAATGAGCATCCTCAATATCTTTATGTGTTCTTGGTTAACTAATACTTCACTTGATTCCTTTAAACATTAAAGCTCTATGTTTGTTCAATACACTATCTCAAGACCAAATTAGTCTTCTCAACTTGTTGACTATAAGTGTTAGTTTGGACAAACTTGACTGTGTATGGTGAATTAAGCCTTTGAGACCCAATTTTAGTCTATTTTTTTACCTCAATATCCTAATATATTAATTATACTTCAAATATTTGACACCAAGCTCCCAATACTTTGGATATTCTGAGTCACTTATGTAATCTATAGGCGACTATTAGGATAATTGACTGTGTTTGAGGCTCATAGTCTTTTATGCCTCTAAGTCAAATATTAAATATTTTTCAAGGACCTTGTTTAATTTTTATTTATGTATCAAGTCTCTCTTATTGTCATCAACCTTAAAATCCATCACCATTCATTGTTCAAAACACACTTTTTAACCTAGTTGATTGTAGGTGACTGTCAAGAAGACCCAATTATGTATATAGGGATTTCAAGCCTATCAAGGTCATTCACTATATGTATTTATGGATTTTATCTATTTTTTTGGGTCTCAGACATTTCTCAAAACCATTTAACTATCCTAAAGTTCACCATTATTGAATATTCAAGGCAAATATTTCCTCAAATAGTTGTAGGTGCCAACTTAGACAGTTAACTATGTATGTGGCCTTGAATTGGCCTTTTCAAGTAGGTAATGACATCTTAAAATATTAAAACTATTAATTATATTATTTCTCACTTCATTGCAAGTTCAGATAGCATCTCAGGGTCTATTCAAACCTTGTTTTTTCAATGTCTCCACACAAAACCTTCTAGGTCTATTTAGGTTTGTTAGCTTGTCATCTTACCATCACTTGGCTAAATTGATTTAAATCCCACATTGACCTACTTAATTATTTAATCCCCAATTATCACCATAATTAATGGCTATAAAATCTTTATCAAACATTATCAATATGATCTTCCATTAAATTTGCAAACCTACATCATTGTAGATGACTATTCTACAACAATATGCTTTGGGAGTTAAAAAGGTGAAAAAATGGTCACTAGAATTTTAATACCATTGTTACCAATGTATCAACATATTATACATGAATTCAAATATATTAAAATATTTCAAAACCACATTCAAACTCCTTAGACCATCCTATTATGTAGAAACACACAAAGCACAATCCAATATAGCAAATGGAGATGCAACCAATTTGGAGCTTGTACAAAATACTTGAGTGATCAAGAAGCCATTGATGGGTTGAAAAGATATTATAATAAAATTTAGAATGATTCCAATACACCAAAATACTTGGAGAACTCATAAACATATAAAATATTGTAGTCACTTACAAACTGCACACAAGAACAAATTTTCTTGCCAAAAGGACATCCAAACATGCCATGGATATGAGTGAATGTGTGTGAGTAATCTACATCCACATGATAATATACTCCAACTCATTTCAAATAACCATGAGTTCATAATTTATTCTGGAGTTACTCCAAACTCATCTTATGCTAGTTTTGATCTCTCAAAATCTCTCTTAGTGATTTTTCATAAATATAATATCACCAATCCAACAAGAAATGCCACAAATTAGAATCCCATAGGGGTCTAAAACTATTTCCAAAATTTTAGCCCCTAAATCTACCTCTACGACTTATACCATCTGCATCAAATTGGTCTTCACTAGCTTGTGAATGAAGTGATAGGAGAGATAAGAATATTTATGCAACTATGAGAGTTGAAACCTGGTTACAAGAAAATTTATTTACCTTTATAAAATTAAAAGATGTTATGAAGTTATTTTCACTTGCATATGACTTCTACAAGTTTGTACAGCTTATTCTAACACCTCAAAGTGGAATTGAATTTTAAGAAACTAACTTTTATATGACATGATGAAAAGTGTAATTGTTATGCAACTGATCCATGATTTTTTTAAGATATCTTTTATGGATTTTTAAGTTAGTTAACTTTTACAAACACAAATATTATCCAAAATCACCTGTTTTACTCACTTTAAACACCTTAGAGTTACCAAAGGATCCTAAAGCTTTCTAAAACTTCATGAAATGTTATGAAAAGATGTTTAGCACATAAAATGGCATTAATGAACCCATAATAACCTGTTACACAACTTGACCATGACCTATTTCCTCATGACACCCTTAGACCACAATATGATTGAAACGTGAAATCACTTAACTTCTCCAAAATAACCTTAAATAATGATAATAAGGTTAGATAAATACTTATAGGTATGATATAATCATGACATGAATGCATGAAAATATCACATGAAAGTTTTCAATATATTAGGGGTGACGAATTTGACGTGGGGTCAAATTTGGTCAACATTTATGGTGATTCACAAGGGTAGCATGCCTATAATGTTAATAGGGCTAGTAGCCTTGCATGTCCATTCAGAAACAAAGTATCTAGTACTTAGTTTTAGACTTGGAAAGACTTTGAACATGACATAATAAAGTGATTGACCTTCATAACACATGAAACAAAACAATCAAGACACACCTAGATGCTATTAAGCACTTAGGAAACACAACAAATTAAACACACTACACTATATATAAACTAACCTAATACAAAATTTCTCCTCCTTTATCAAATAGGAACCTTTAACCATATCTTGTTCCATGACATGAAGGAGTGCATGAATCAAATTGTCCCTTGGGCCTTGCTCTTAATGTATTCAACTCTTCCATGCTTACCAATCTTCTTGGTATGGATTCAAGTGAAGAAATTACAATTGTAAGCATGTCACCTATGAATGTGAATTCCTCTTGTGACTCAACAATAATTTAATGAGGATCCTCATTTACAACTTTTTTTAATGATTCTTTATCTAATCATGGCTCTTTAGCTTTCATGACATCTTGAATGACATTAGGCTTCCCATCAACTACTACAATCTCATCAAGGTCTTCATGGATATTTGCATACTTGATCCAATCTTCAACATTATATTCCATGAAAAAACCTTGTTTGATATTCTTATGCCCATTACTTTCAACCTTTCAAAGGCCTTCAACCTATTTAATAAGCTCAACATGTTGCTATTAATCACCTTTCTCTTCTTTATCTTCAAGAAGCACAATGTCTTCAACTTAACTTTCTTGGTCATTATGTAATTTATCATCTTCAACTTTATTTATTTGAGAGTCTTAATTTTCAATTCTGGATGCACCTTCAACAAATTTGGATGGCATAAGATCTTATTTTGGAATCACACCATAATGAGGCATGGAAATTTCAAGAGTGTCTTCAATTTGACCAGTAAGAAGGCTAGGATTTTTAAGGACTTAAAATTCTTCACATATCTCATTTAATCTCTACCATAAATCATCTTTTTCCATGGAAGTAATAGTAACTCCATCTTCTATTATTTTTTTATATTAACTTCTTGGTCATACTCATAAATCTCAACCAACTCAGCTGATGTCATGTCCTTCTACATATCCTCTTCTTCCATGTCTTGATCAAACTCTTCATTAACAGTTGTAAATTTATCTTGATCATATTTTTCTTCACTCAAAAATATGGATTTATGATTATCTTCACCAAGGGGAGTTCCTATAGTATATTATTGATGATAGACACTTGACTCCTCATGATCTACTCTAAATTTGTCTTTCTCTTCTTAACTTATCTCCCATAAGATAGATTCTCCTTCAATAAGGGATAAGGTGGGATGGTGGGAAACAACTTCATGGGCTAGAGAGGGAGAATGAGGTGTGGTGTATTGTTCATTAATGGGATTAGGAATTGAGGCTTATTTAATAGACTATTGGTGAGATGACAAGTTGAGTTGGGTAATGGGAAAGAAACCTTAATCAATAAGAATTTCACTTTGATCATAGCCTTATTGAGGCTCTTCAATAGCTAAATTTTTGATCTTCATCCTCTTGACCTTCCAACTTATCTAATATATCTACCCATTATTGGATATAACATCTTATTTCGTATAAATCATCATTGATGACATAGTTGGATTCCTCTTAAACTAAAATCCACTTATTCATAAAGAATTGAACCAAATTTCTCAACCTCTCTATGAGATGAATAGGGATCACATCAAGTTCATTATCCCATTTTATCGTCACTTTTTTTGATTTTAGAACATTTGGAATGAGGTGGAATTTAGATAGGAAGAAGAGGGTAATAGTGTGGATTTTGGTGAGTTTCAATATTTTGAGTTAGTTTCCTAACTTGAGATTTTAAGGCCTTGATGGTACCATCTAATACCCCATGACATGGGTGATAAGAATCATGTTGAGGTTCATATGGATCATATTGAGGCTGATAAGGAGATGCGTCTTGGTACTCTTCTTGATAGCCTTCCTCATAAGATTATTCATAGGGATGTTCAATAATATCATGATCATATAAGGGGCGGGTAGGTTGACCATATGGATTCCATGGCTCGTAGGGTTGATAACAATCTTGAGACGGTTGTTGAGACACATAGTTAGGATCATGACAAGGTTGGTAGGGAGGTGTATAGTATAAACTTTCATTATATAAATTTGTTATAACCTTATTATTCAAATGAAACAAAAGATGTTATTAAAAATCTTTCAAAATGACTACATGGGTTACCTATAACAATCTAATTATATTTGAAGTCACCATTAGTATTTGTTGAATGCCTCCAAACGCTGATGGGTAGAAAAACACACTAAAAATTATTTCACTCTTTTGGACTTTAATCCCATTGGGTGTGCCATTACTATTATAGCTCATAATTTTACCATATGAGAGGGTGATTCAATCTATCTCAATTTAAGATATGTAATGGGATTACCTCTAGATTTAAGTTCTACCTCCCTTGGTTTGTCTAATGAAGCTCATAGCCTAAACTACTAATTTATTTGGATGAAAAGGGAGACAGAACATAAATTAAATATATAATAACAAGGTGATGTAAAAATTTTAACATGACCACTACTAACCAATTGCAATGAAATTTCAAGCAAAATCCTAACATACACATGATACTAGTCTAAAACTGCCCTTGCATTAGTATTTCTCATGGAGGTTTTTAAAGCTAACTTAAGCTAGGATAACTAAACTCAAGTTCATGACTTGACTTTTGTCGAAATAAAACTCACTAAAATCAATAAATACTTCATTAGAACACTTTAAAATACTTGAAATAGACTTTCAAAGTTGATTATGAATGTAAACAAGGACAATATGCTAAGTAAGAGAATATATCAATTAACAAGATCAACTAGTTAACAAACATATTGAAAAAACTTATGAAGAAGGTAAAATAGATCATTCTTTATTTTTGATAGGTTACAAATGATCAAGACTTTTCCATACTTATATGGATGATATATTTCAAATCCAAAATGGCTCTATATATAGCATAAGTGTGAGAAAAGAGAACAAGAGTGTAAGGACTAATAAGGTAGGCAAGTGTCTTGTGAGTTATAAAAATAAAAGGAGTTAAAGAACTATATAAACAAGTCCAAGATTCCATTTTTAGTTCCACTTTAGAATTGATGACCTTACAAGTGGTGTGCAAGTTGAAATGGTTACTTGACACCTTAATTACCTTCTTGAAACTTCTCTCCTTCTTGACATGTTGAAGAACAAGTGGAATTTATTGTGGTTAGATCAGTTTCATCTACCTCTTTTCCCTAATCATGACACCTCTAAACTAACCCCAACAAGTTCTCTTTGACACATCACCTCTTCTCTTGTAAGGTGTCTAGAGGGCTCGTCATCTCCTTAGGCATATTTTTTATCCAAGTGTTAAAACTTGGTTTTATTTATTTTATCTAATAAAAACTTAATTTATGGATATTCATACCATATTAGACCTACAACAATCCAATTTGGGGACTCAAACTAGACTCAACCATTTGTTCTCTGCCAAGATCCCCAAATTGGTCTTCTTGTTTGCAACCTTAAAATAACACAATCCTTATTGTGTAGAGAAACTTACAAAAGATCCTATGAATATAATGGAATATTATAGTACCCTTTATGGCTTTACATCTCTGGTTTTAGTTTCATGATCTAAGAGTGAGTGGGGATGTCCTTTCTCTATCCTAACTAGACCTCAATTAGGTATTCCTATCAAGAAACTGAAAAATAATTTTACAAGCTCACCACACATTCCAAACAACATAAAAGTGTGTCATTAAGTTATACAACATCCTACCCTAACTCCATGTTAAATTTTAATTTATGACTAATTGAATTTACCAAATAAAAAAATAATTCATTTTAGTGTTATTCTATATAGTTTTATATAGTATTATATCATCCAATTACATGGGATGATTGCTAGGGTAGTCTTAAACATGTTATGGGTGGTTTATAAGCTTTTATGATCTATCTATAGGCATAAATATTTATTTCTCTCTCATTGGGTCTTTATGTCTCTTGTAAGCAACCTAAAGCTGACTTGGGTTCTTAAGGATGATTCATAAAGATGGATGTATTAATCCTCTAAATATTAGCCAAAATGGAATATAATTAAGGTATAAAACTTTCCATATTATACCAAGGTCCCATTCAACATGTGTGATCCATACTAAACAAGATAAAAAGAATTCTCAGGTTAGGGACAAGCATTTTGTGATGTCTTTGAGAATTAAGGTTTGTTGTTGCATGTTTTGAGTTATATCTGAGGTCCAATAACCTTCATGAGTTATGTGACATTACACCTAACATTTTTAAATTTTTATTTAACTTTATTCTTTCAACAAGCTTCTATTACATCTCAATGTTCTAGCCATAGGGTTTACACACTAAACTAACTGGCATACCCTAGTTCATTATATTATAGCATTTCTCTCTATATCATATGGTTTATAAATAATGTAGTGTTTTTTATATGTTTTAATATATTTATAAGGTCCTAATTCTATCTCGACTACATCTGAATCCACTTCACTTGCCATCATGTCTGAACTATAACTAGTAACCCTAAGTATGCAATAGGTCCATTAAGACTGAGTAGAAACTACCAATCATTACTTTATTTGCCTAGTCCCAATGTTTTTATGTTTTATTTTAATCATATTTAAACCATAATCAAACATTATACTCTCTCATGTCTCCCAATAGTCATTCTAACCATTTTCAAAACTTACTACTTCCCATGAATAGGAAGAAATATGGATTTCATGCATTAACTAAGCGGGTAGAGTTTGAGTGTTTACTATATTTAATTAAAATTATCCTATGGTAATATGTAACCATTATTTTATCCATTCTCAACCAATCTATATATAACTTCTACCAACCAAACAACCTCATTGGCCACGAGTGGCAAATAGGCTTGTTGAGGACGGTGTTGTAGGTAACTATCTTTTGTGACACTTGTCTCTCTTCTCCCCTATTTAGAA
Source organism: Torreya grandis (assembly GCA_037957365.1). Classification (NCBI taxonomy): domain Eukaryota; kingdom Viridiplantae; phylum Streptophyta; class Pinopsida; order Cupressales; family Taxaceae; genus Torreya; species Torreya grandis. The sequence goes on along the minus strand of JARHVA010005792.1, from coordinate 122,656 downwards.
TTTAATTTTAATTAATGATTTAAGAAACTAATTTATTTATGACCTTTGAAATCATACATACAAATCATTGTTTCAAATCCTAGAGAGACCTTTATTACCTATATATACCTACAGGTGACTATGCATGCATTTTAAATTAGTATGTAGTCTATTGTTCTATCAGTCTTTCTTTACATAATGAACCTCCTCAATATATTCATGTTATATTGATTAAATTAGACTTCCATTAACTCTTTGAAACCTTAAATCTCTATGTTTCATCAATATACTATCTCAAGGCCAAATTAGTCTTCTCAACTAGTTGACTGTAATTATTAGTTTGGACAAACTTAACTTTGAATGGTGCATTAAGTATTTGAGACCCATGTTTGGTGTCTTTATTGACATAAATTTATTTATATATTTGAGATACTAAAAAAATTTCACACCACTATCTCAATACTTTGGAGATTGTGAGTCACTGATATAATCTATAGGTGACTGTCAGGATAATTGACTGTGTTTGAGGCTCATACTCTTTGATGCCTCCCTGGATAATATCCAATATTTTTCAAGGAAATTATTCAATTTTATTTATTTATCAAGTCTCTCTTACTTTCTTGACACCTCAAACTCTATCACCATTTATTGTTTAAAATACACACTTTTACCTAGTTGATTGTTGGTGACTGTCAAGAAGGCCATATTATATGCATAGGGATTGTAATCCTATCAAGGTCAATATCTACATCTATTGATGATTTTATCTATTTTTATGGGTGTCATACATTTATCTAAACCCTATAACTATCTTGAACTTCACCATTATTCAATATTCAAGGAAAATCCTTCCTCATCTAGCTGTAGGTATCGACTTAAGCAATTGACTATGTATATAACCTTTCTAAGTAGGTCATGACATATTACAGTATTTAAAATCATTACATGGATTCTTTATCACCTCATTTCATGTTTGAATAACATCTTAGGGTCTCTTCAAACGTTATTATTTTCACTTCCTTCACACAAAATTTTGTAGGTCTCTTTAGGTCTATTAACTTGTCATCCTACCATCACTTAGATCAGTTGCTTTGAATACCTCATTGACCTAATGAATTATTCAATATTTAATTATCACCATACTCCATATCTATTAAATCTTCATCAAACATTGGAAATATGATCCTCTATAAAATTTGTAGACCTATATCACTATAGATGACTATTCTACAACTTTTTGCTTTAGTAGTAAAAAAAGTGCAAAAATGGTCACTAGAATTTAATATATGTTGTCACAAATGTACCATAAAATTATACATGAATTAAAATCTCTCAAAAAAATTGAAAAAAAATTCAAACGCATCAAAAAACCCTATTATGCATAAACACACAGAGCACAATCCATTATGGTAAATGGAAATGCAACTAATTTGAGGATTGTATGGAACACTTTAGTTATCAATAATCTATTTATGGGTTTGAAATATATCATAATACAATTAATAATCATTCCAATTCACCAAAACACCTTAAAAACTTCCAAACTCAAAAAAAAAGTCACAAACTGCTCATAAGAACCACTGTGCTTTCCAAAAGGACATCCAGACATGTGAAGGAGATGAGTGAATGTGTGTGAGGAATATAAATACATCTGAGAAATCTACTCAAACTAGTTTCAAATATGCATGATTTAAAAAAAAAAATTGGAATAGATCCAAACTCAGCCTCTGGGGTTCTGAGCTCCCAAAAAGCAGTCTAGGCTCTTAGCAATTGTTCATAAATCTAAGATCACTAATCAAAGTAAAAATGAAATAAATGGGAATCCTATAAGTATCTCAAATTTTGGAAAAAACTTCATCCACCAACTCTATATATATGGCCTTCTACCATCTACGTGAAATTTGTTTTCACTAGTTTGTGAATGAAGTAATGGGACAGAAAAGAAAATTTATGCAACTGTGGGAGTTAAAACCTAGTTTAAAAATAATTCTTGACTTGTATAATATTAAATGATGTTCTAAATAAATTTTCACTTGCACATGATTTCCATAATTTTATACAACTTCTTCTAACTCCTTAAAGTAGTGTTAAAATCCATGAAATTGACTTTTATTTGACATGCTGATAGGTGTAATAGTTATGTAACTAATACAATCTATTTTAAAGGTGTATTTATGTATTTTTAAGTTAGAGAAATTTCAGAAACACAAATATTAGCCAAAATCACCTTTTTCACTCATTTAGAACACCTGAGAGTTAGTAAATGATCCTTAAACTTTCTAAAACTTTACGAAAAAATGTTTAGGACATAAAATTAAATTAATCAACCCCTAATCACCTATGACAAACCTTCAACATTAATTTTTTCCTCATGACACCCCTACACTACTATATGACCAAAATATGAAATTTCCTTAACTTCTCCAAACTAACCTTTTAAACAATGCCAACAAGGTTAAAGGAACTTTCAAAAACATAAATATTAGCCAAAATCACCTTTTTCGCTCATTTTCAACACCTTAGAGTTACTAAATGATCTTTGAAATTTATAAAACTTTATGAAATTTTATGAAAAGATGTTTAGGACATAACATTAAATTAATTAACCACTAATCACCTATGATAAACCTTGAACATGAATTTTTTCCTCATGACACCCCTAGACTATTATATGACCAAAACATGAAATTTCCTTAACTTCTCCAAGCTAACCTTAAACAATGATAAAAAGGTTAAATGAAGACTTATAATAACCATATAATCATGACATGAACACATGAAAATACCACATGAAAGTTTTCAATATATAGTGGGTGACAAATTTGACTTGGGGTCAAATTTGGTCAATAATGCTAATGAAGGCAATGGGATGTGCATTTGCTTCTACCTTTTGTGTGAGCATAGTAACCATAGTATGTTCTAAATAAAATTAGTGGAGATATAAATACTTACTTAAATATAGACTAAATAGAACTAGAGCTTTAGTAATGGTAGTTTTGATATCTTAGTTAGTTCTTTGGGCTTTAGTTATATATTCTATCTTATCATCTTTCTTCAACATAAAATTTAATGGCTTGATGGTCTCTACAAATACAAAAATGATTTTTCATGAAAATTTTATCTTACTAAAGGACTTTAATTACTTCTTGTTGCTTTTAGGTGTTAATTTGGATATGGCTTACACTTGATTTGGATCAATGGATATCCCTTATTTTGTGATGAAATGGCCTAATAGTTTTCCTTCAGTAACTCTAAAGAAACTTTTGTTTAGGTTAAGTGACACTCCATGCATATCTAATCATCTCTATTTGAAGAGAACATAGTAAGTTCATTCATGTATATGATGATGTAATTTATAACCAACCCTTGGAAAAAAAATTCCATGATTCCATGAGATGTTCTTGCATTAATTAGTTTGAATGGAATCCTCTTATATGCAAAAGTTTCACAATTTGTTAGTAAGTTTGTCTTCATTCAATCATTTACTTATACTAGTGGATAACTATAATAAGAGAATCAACCCAATAAAGACATCATATCTGATCCACTTACCATTTGAATTATCTCATCCAGTGAAAGTAATGGGTAATTATCTTTCTCTAGGGTATATTTAGGTTCCTAAAAATGACATAGAGTCTAATTTCTCTGCTCTTTTTTCTAATTGGTACCAAACTAACTACACAAGTAGAGTGCCTCATTGGGAAAATAATTACACCCTCCAAAAAATTATGTACTTCTATTTAAATTAGAGGTTTTAGAATTGGATTTACTGCGCTTTATCTCTATCTGAAAGGCTTATGATCTAGATTCAATATGATAGTGTGAGCAATGACTCTAACATAGAATACTATTAGGTATTCATTTGTACAATTTACAAATATTTGTATTCTTCCAATAGGTATTTCAACTTTTGTTTCTAACTTTTAGTGTAACTCAAGCCTACATTTACCTATTGAGGGTGTTGGTTAGAGCAAAAAAATTCATTGGTAAAAGCTCATTTAGTTTCTCTTGGTGGTTTTTACTTATAAACTTCAAGGTCCAGATCAAAATCTCACTCTAAAGATAACATGAATAGAGGGATGTAAACCTTATTCAATTGTAGAATGACATCTTATCACATGCCCTTACCATGCATGGGTTTGACATCTTTCTTATCCATTATCTGAGCCTTGAAATATCCATAGCTATTCATGAAATACACTATATACTAGTCATCCTCAAATGCCTAGAAAATTTTAAAATCATTAGGGATAGAGAGGAAAGGAACCAATTCCACTAAAAGTGTATAGATCTTTGACTCCTACGGTGGTGCCATATTAGCATTGAAAGTTACTAGAGAATTGGCTATCTTATTTTAATCTCTAGGAATGGATTTCATGATTAATCCTTAAAAATACTCAATCAAGTCTAAAAAAGGTGCTTTTACTTAATTGTATAATTGATTTTTCATTGATACATGTTTTTGATCTGATTGGCCACTAGTTCAGAGTCACCAAAGATATGTAGTAGTTTAACATTATGTTTGAGTGAAAATTACAAGTTGAGGATAAATATATTCAAAATTATCCTTGTTTTTATTGAAAAGAAACTACAACATGTATCAAATAATGTATCTCTTTCCATTTGGATATGCTAAATCCACACCAACACTATAACCTTATTTCAACCTAGCTCTGTCAAAGTGAAGAGTCCATAGCTCTGATGGATCTTCAAATTATTTTTCATGCAATGCATGTTCTTGTCTAGTAATAAACATGTATACACCTACTTGTGAATATATGAAGTCTATATTTTCATTCATGGTGTTGTAATTATTGATTAGGTGTCTCATCTTTGTTTTAGAGTCTACTTAGATTTTGTTGCCCACCCCTTTCTAGGGTAACCACATGTTTGAGAAGTTGATGACCATGGATCCATTAAATGTCTTAGAATAATCATGACTCAACAATAAATTACATGATTATGTAATGTCAATGAACAAGATGTCAATGGTCTATTGCACACATGGCTCACATGCTAATTGAATGTACATGTTTTTAAATTATCCAACACATGGCATCAAAAAATTGTCCAATTGTAAGACCATTCTTTTTGAATTACTAAATTTTGGCATATAGCTATCAACATCACATTGATTTAGGCACCCAAGTCAACTAAGTAATTATGCAATTTATTTGTAAACATTCAGATAGTTAGAAGAAATATGGTACTTCAAGTTTGTCCTTAAATTCTATTATATTTGTATGCACAACTTTGGATTTTTATGATATAGAAAATATCTCAATTAAATATTTAAACAAGATTTATCTTTTAATGATAATCTGATCCAATTCATATAGGGTGATATTGGCCTTAATCTTATTCATGTCTTAGACAATGTGGTACCTAACAATGCTTTTTGGTTTTATATTCTTAAATTTCTCATCTCTCTTATGGGGATGTCAATTCTTGTTGGCTTGAGAATATAGAAGAGTAGTAGAATTATTTCTCAAAGGTGTTGATGTATTAATTCATTGCTTGCTCCATACATTGTAGTTATTCCTATAGAACTATTAGAATGCATGGATCTCATTCTTACTATCCTCTAGTTCATTATCATCCTCTTCTCATAAAGGGATAAGATATGCTTCAAAGACTATTATTGTAATATAGTCTCTAGGATCAGTAGAGGAATAAGGTTCTATTTGATGTATAGAGCCTTATTTAGTGTTATGAACCCTACACTAATTAATAAGGGATGCTTCCATAATATTGATCTTTTTGGTAGATTATAGAGAGCTAAATATAGATTCTACACATAGAAAAATTATTGACTTATTCACAAACACACAACAGAATAAATACATCAAAGATGCAACTAAAAATAGGTGAGAGGTTCATAAAATGTAGGGATTTATAAAAAAAACAACTAAAAATAATGTAATATTTTTAACCACCTACCTGATCTGCTAACATTCCCCCCTTATTACATTATTTTTACAAACATCATATTCCTGATAGTGGACCTCCATAAATTTGAACATGGTAAAATGTTTTTACACTCTCTATGTAGCCTACTCACTTTGTGAGGTGGCACGCCATGTTTATGGCTTCATGATCTTCGTGGCACCTTGTTTTTTCCTTTGATGCTTACCACAAACCTATAATTCATAGGAGTACATCTATCTATTTTAATCACTTTGGTGGTTTCTTATATTTCCACAAATGCTTTTTCAAGAACCAAGTGCTACTTTAGTGATTTTTCTCCCAACAATTTTCTTCATTAAGAGATAGCAAAGTGGAAAATAATGCTCAATATTTTTATTAAAAACCATACTACACAATAAAACCACACCACACACAACATAAAATAAACACACTAAGAAATGTCACCATAAAAATGATGCAACCACATCATAGGTGACTCATGAGAGGATGTCAAATGTCCTCCAACCTCTATGTATCTTCTAGAATCTATTAAGATGCCACTACATGTTTCATAACAAGACATGTGAATTGAATGTTACCTCATCAGCTCCAACATTAACTTCACTACATTAACTACATTAACTTCAATGGGATTGAGTTTCACTTTGAGAACATCTTTCACTCCAACATGATAGTCCAATGTTATATGACCTTTCTTCTTGCAGTAGTGGCATTTTATGTCACTTTTATCAATATTGGAATTATTATGAAAATTTTGAGATAAAGTGCATTCTTTTGTTTATAAATACCTTCATCCTCTACATGTATCCTTTTGTTTTCTACGAGTAGTGTTTTGATCATATAATCAATAGATTATGATGGTATTTGGCTAAAAGTAAATACACTATTATCATATTTGTATGGTAGACTATTCAATAGAATAGATTTTTCATCCTGATCTATGACATTAGTTTTTACCTCAACAAGTTTCCTAACAAGAGACCTCATATTATTTATATGGCTAGATATAGTAATTCCATCATCCATTTTGAATTTATAGAACTGTAATTTGCAAATTTTTCACCAAACATGGTGTTGACCATATTCCAAATTTCCTTGGATGATTTTTCTAAATCCATGTGATGTAACTCAAAATATGAAAGTTCAAGGATAACAATATCTTTCACTTTGTCATCTATTATTCTGCACTCAACTAATTTGCTTACATTAGTGGGTTGTTTATCATCTCGATTTACATTAACCCATAAATTTGTATGCATCAATTTCATTTGTATTGTAACCTTCCACATATGAAAGCTTAAATTAGAATATTTTTCTATGGTAATTTGAATTTCAATATTAAAACAAGGAGATATAGATCAATCTAATAAAAGGAAGAAAATGAGTAATGTGTAGGATTGAAAGGTTAATAGTTGGACACAATTCGGATGGGATTATAAATCTAAAATTAGTATTGCAAGAATATATTGTGTGGCTCCATTATAGATCAAGAACATAAATATAATGTAGAAATATGTTAGTGAGCTTTAAATCCCTTTAGATTAGACATGCTTTTTGGGGTGAGTTTAATGCTATGGAAGATTAAATACTTTATCAAATAGGTGTAGTTTACAAATCAAGGTTGTGTCAATGTTCAAATAATAGCATTAGTTTTTATGGATTCAACTAGAAAATAAACAAAACTGGATAAATAGCAGTTTCAAGAATCATAACTTCTAAATAGGCTAGATCAATTTTGCTTTAGGGTTTCACTTTGACTTCTTGTGTCTTGGGTCTTTCTTCAATGTTTTATAAATAGTTTTGTTTCTTCTTCAGTGTCAATTCCAATCCCTTATATAGGCCAAAATCCTCCTACATTACTCGTATGATTGAAGATCATCAATTTTTTAGTACTAACACTACACAAGTCCCATGATTATGGTCCAGTATTCCATGTCTTTGTTATGACAAGCTCTGATACCACACTATTAGTAGATTAGAGAGAGGCCAATAGAGATTGCATAAATATAAATTTTATTGATTTATTAACAAACATGGAGTATAATAAATACATCAAAGATGCAACTAAAAACATGTGAGAGGTCTGTAAAATTTGAGGAAATTTGGTGAGAACTCTATAAAATCTAGGGAGTTATAAAATAACTAAAAATAATGTAATAGTTCTAATTGCCTGCCTACTATACTAATAGATCTCTACCATCCTATTGGATGGGACCTATTATTCTTGACTATTTGAAGACCTATTGAAATGCCTATTATATCTCTAGAATCTAAAGCTTTGATTGGTGTTTTCTTTTATAGTGTTCCCCATGTATTTATACATGTTTATAAACTCATTACTCAATTTATGCACCATCTTGTAGATTGACTCCAAATCTATTGTTATAGAATCATAATTGGTTACCAATGATTTATTAATATGGACTAATATCAATTATTGATTTAGACTTTTATAGTTAGGGGAAGAGTTATTTAGGAAGTCAAGATGTTGATAGGGTAGATCTTGGATTAAGAGGAAGTAATTATAAACTAGGTTATTTATTTGGGCCACAGTATTCTTATTTGTATTTAGAATTAAATTGAAATACAAAAAAATATAACTGAGAGTGAGTGGAGATAAAGACTGCATCTAAGTGTCTAATGTTTTTTATACATTAATATCTCTGGCATAATCCAAAGATAATGTATCAATACCAATATGTCTAAGTATTAAAGCATTATTCATAAGGTCCAATGCATTATTGTACATATCCAAGTCCAACTCCTCATTTGGCATGTATGTAGTCTCTAGTCTTCTGCACATCTTTTGAAATATAGCATTGAAGGTTCAAATTAACTCATTTGGGTCTATTCTCATACTTGCAAAGCATTGATAAATAACACTTTCCAATAGTGACTTGGCCAAATTATTATAAATACATGTTTTAACATTAATCAAAAGAGGTGATTGAACCTTCTAACACATTAAAAATCTAGTCATAGGCCACATATTGCAATGTGAAAGGAAATAGTCTATATGTCATGTTTTATTGGGTTACATTCGAGATTACTAAAGTAGTTTTGAAGGTGTTGATATGTTATTATATATTCCTTTTTCCTAAGGTAGAAAATGAAGGAAGATTTTTTTAGGTTTTCTTGGTAAGCCATGAATAGCTCCTATAATGTTGATAGCAAAATCAGTTAGCTAAGTTGGAGCCTAAACAATAGCTTGGATTTGAGGTTGTGGATGGGTCATCAAGAGTAATGGAAGAGAGGGCTTTGTACCTATTGATAATGATTGAGCCTAGGGTTCTCTTTTAAATATTTTATTATAAATAATGTTTTTTATGGATTTCCAATGGTGGGAATATTAAGTTAGTGTCTAAGGTTGACCATGTTAATATTTTAGGTGATTCTAATGCAAATCATGTGATTCTTTTCAAATAAAATAGACATGGAGATAAAATCCATCCTTATCAAACTTGTTTAAGTTAAACTCTATTGATGTGGTTTTTATGTACACTAAATAAATTATTACAAGGTAGCCTCTAATATTTTAAAATTAGTGAAAAATATTCACTCCAAGGCACAAGTCATAGGGTATTGGGTTTTCCAAATAACTTGTTGGTGGAATAATAGTGAGAGAGGAAAATTTTATACTATAAATAGGTTAGATAAAAATGAATTTAAATATGATTTATATGGGTGTGTTATTGATGGTTATAAAATTAGGTGGTATGAATTGAAAAGAAACTCAAAAAGGAGGAAAATTCATGGTAGGAAAGGAGTCTTATGGAACACACTATATGAAACCTTCCAAGACTATAAATTGAACTAGAATTTGAACAAGAGATCATAGACCAATGATTTCTACAAGATACTATATCACACAAAAATTCAAACATGGTTATGAGTCAAAGGAAACCAAAACACATCATTACTTAAACACATCAAATCAAAGTTTATTGCATTTATTAGTCAACAATAACACATCTACATTGGACTATTATTATTTATATAAAAAAATTATTTAGATCATTTATAAATTAATATGAATAATTGTAAATAAAATAACAACTCATAAAAAACCAAAAGACTAATGAATATAGAATGATATAACTTTTAACATATTCTAAAACCTAGAGAAAAATCATGATCTACACATCGAGACTAAAATCTTATAACTCCTTAAAGTTTTCATATTAATCTCTACCAACTAAAATGATCCTCCCTTTAGGACTCAAATGATACAAGTAAAAATAGGCTTGTGATGCGGAAGGACTCATCTCTTAAGTAAAGTCTAATAATATGGTCACAAAAATAGGACTTATGTCCTAATCTCATGAAAATGTTACATGTACAATAGTCAACCCGAAATAGACTCTTACAACTAAAAATTTTATATATATATATATATATATATATATATATATATATATATATTCAATGTATATTTAGAACCAAGGTTTTACCTAATCAAAACATGAAAATACATATTATAGTTCTATGGGTGATGATGTGGAACCACTAACTGAAGAGGATGATGAAGCCACAACTTGATGAACTAAAGCCAGTATAATGGCTCATTCTGGGATCAAAATTAGGGTTACTAGAGTTTTCATTAATAAAAATATTTAAAACAAGAAACACTAAGATGATAAGGCAACACTAATAGTTAACTATGTGGTTGGCATTGACCTTGAAGTTATCTCTTTTCTCTTATTTCTTAAAATAAATGAGTGTATCTTAGATATCATTATTAATGTTGTTTAAATTTATCAAGGTTTGAAGAGTTTTATGGCCATGACCATAAACCTTATCTATTAATCTTTTGAGATATTGAATTTGATTCCCAAGGCTTTAGCTCTTGTCACCCTATCCTTATCAAATTTTACCAATTACAAGATTTCATCATTAATTTTGTATATTTTGCCTTCAAATTCTTCCTTGAAGTTGTGTGTATCTTCTTGTAGGAGTATTTAAAAAATTGGCTTGTTGACAAGTTCACCTATAAAAGTAATCATATTAGTGATCCTCATGTCTTTATAATTTCTAAGGCCTCATTTTCATGATTAAAAAAAATTGCTAACAAAGTCTTCATTTGAATATGTAAATCTAGGAAAACATCTTTTTTTTAAATTACATAGTTTATGTAACATGACACATCCACATTTTATATTAAATTCAAATCATTTAAGGCATTGGTTCTAGAGCATTAGACCGAAAATTCAACATTTTCTCCATATTTTCATCTGGTTAAAAAATTTGGACAAATGCGAGCTGTTTAATTGGTATTTTACTCTAGAAACCCATATACTATACAAAATATTATATAGTTTAGTAGTTTTAGTATGAAAATCATCAATTATTTACCAATTAGCATGTATGGTTTATCTTTACTAGAATCTTTGATGTGCTTCCTCTTTGATTTTATACATCTATTTCATGGTTTAACTAGTTGAATCCACAACAGTTAATAAATATTTATTATATTAATTAGTATCTATTAAATTTTTTCTGGATTTCTTTGTAAAGGTAAATATATTTTCTCTTTTTTCAAATTCAATTTCTTCACCTGTGCCAAGATTTAAAGCCTTTCTCTTCTTCAGTCTTTATATAGTTCTGCTTTTTTTTTTGTCAAGCTGGTTAGAGACTATAAGTAACTCTATAACAACTATATTTTGTGTCTTGTCACTTTTATTTTACCTCTACTTTTCTTATTAGAGATTAACAATTTCCCTTGGTTCTTAATCTTATATGCTTGGGTCTTTAGATATGGATGTTAGAGGAGTATGTTGTACCCAACATATCCCTATTATGTTTTTTGAGAATAGGAACTCACTATATTTCTAAAATGGTCAAGACCTATCCAAAATGTATTTTAAAAGATAAATCTTTATGTATTGCGCTCACATATTTATTCAACCAATGTACGAACTTGTTATATTTATTCAGACTAACATATTGATACTCTTCAGAAGTTATGTATGTATGGGTCTCAGTTAATATTGGTCATTGGTAAATTTGTTCTAAACTATCCTTTGAAGGATTTTATCTTTGAAAATTTAGTTTGGAAGCCTTTGGAAATTTTAAACACTTTGCACCTATATAAACCTTAGCATGAATTTACTCTTTGATATTTTTATTCACAAGTTTTATTTCAGAAATTTTTTTGTAGTTCCTATTTATATATTGAACCTTCAAAACTCTTTTCACCATATATTAAAGTATTTTCCATTTACTTTTAACCTAGGTTTTCATAATTTTTACACTTTAGCACATTTGGGCCTTAAAAAATTTGGTTCATTGAAACTCTTTAGTGAAAGTACTTGGCATGAAATTGGTCTTGAGAAAAATTATTTAGGACTATTCTTTAAACTAATTGTTCGATCAAAGTGTTTGGAGTAAATGGTTGGAGTATTTTTCAGCATTTTGGGTCTTGGGATTTTTTTTTCTTAGGTGAAATTATTTATAAAAATTATTCAGTGAAAGTATTCAAAGGATTTGGTCTTTAGGGAAACTATTTTAGAACATTCACTCATCTCATTTTCATCTTCATCAAAAGTGTTCAAAACTTTTTTTTGGGAGATTTTTTTGCCTTGTAAACACTATTTCCCAACTCCCGACCACTATAAGTCCCTATGGTATAGTAAACCTACGTGAAATAAGTGACAAAATAACACCTGGAAAAATTCAATGATGTGTTAGTCCTATTAGGCGTCTACAATGCCTACATGGTATAACCACCAAATGAAGTGTCAAAATTAAAATTGAACAAATAAATCAATGTTATAGATGTTGGGTATTAATGATGCATAAAATGGAAGTGGATTACAAATCCATATCAAATAATTACAGACAAATGATGTGCCCATTGATCACATTCTAAATTTGAACTTAATTTTATGCTAACAAGCTCTAGGTACTAGTGTTTTGAGTGTATATTTTATCCAAAATATCTAATCTACTAAATTAAAAGCTAGAACATAATCATCATAGTTAATTACCAATGGAATTCTCATCAAGTAAATTCTAATATATCCTTTCCCCATCTATATTTTCTATCAAGGATTTGATAGAGTACAAGGACATACTTTTCAACCTATAGTATTCAACAGTAACTACAAATGCTATTCAATATTATGGGAGGTGATTCACTAGGTTGACATGTCCACCCATGAAGAGAATTCTACTCCATTATAAAAAAAAATGGATGCGTACCTCATCCCCTTAAAATTAAAAGGACTTCACTTCATAATATCAAATCCATAGGTCATGTTGTGCATAAACCTCCTAGGAGACTTGTTTTTCACTAGAAAGGTTAATGGAGGCACATTCTTGCACCATTTGGAGCACAAGAAAATCATAGCATGCATCTTAATGGATGCATTTAAAAGGTATATATCTCTCCCCATTGTATATGATACATACTATTTTAATAGGGTATCCTCATGGAAAAAAGATAAATAAATTGAGAAAATATTAATTAGTTGGATGGTTCTTGGGGAGACCATCAATCTGAATGAGAAGTTGAACATTTGATGATATGAGGATTTACAATCATTTATTTACATATTTATTCTATATCCAATATGGTTTTCTATTACATTCACATATGAAATGCGGTAATATTTTTCATGCATGGACTTTCCACCATTTTCAATGCATAATTAATGTATACACCTATTGTAGATTACTTATATCCCTTCATTTTATTCTAATTTCAAACCCATGGTTTATTACTTGTATTTTGTTTCTAGTTTTAACATTCAAAAAAGTACAAAAATTCAAATATTTAAAAAGCACAAAAAAAATCAAAATATTCTAAAAAATCTAAAATTAGGACAAGAGTACGGTTATACATTTATTTTATGTAATTATTATATCTTATTTATATCATGATTGATAGATAACATATTATTTTTATATCACAGATACATTTCAGTAGTATTTATGAGCATTATTTAGGACATGAAATTTTTTCATGGACTAATATGTTAGACTTACATTTGTCCAGTATCCATACTAAATTGGGGTCATTTTATCAAAGGTTATGGTATTAGAAATATTGAGCACTCTATAACACCTATATTATTTGGCTATATAATTTTTACAAAGGTATTGATAGAATTTATATCTTACATATGTTTACATTTAAATTTTATTTACTAGAATGTGATCACATTATATATACATGGTGTAGACTATATTTATAGTTCTATGATCCATTTATTTTACTACTTGTAAATAGTATATTAGACTTATGTTTTTCTATTATGTATGGCCCTTCCCATTTATGTGAAATTGATTTATCATCTCTATGATATCTTTTTTGAGTATATGTGACATTTAGAAATATCCTTTGTTTATAGACCTTGGCCCTTTTTTCGTACAACATTTGAACATGGCCCTTTTTGTGACATTTTAACATGTCCCTTGTTTATGACATTTAAACATGTCCATTTTTTTTAATTTTAACATGTCCTTTTCTTATGTCCCTTGACACTTTTTTGTGAGACATTTGAACATGACCCTTATTTGTGACATTATTCATGTCCATTGCATGTAGCCCTTGGCCTTAGTAAGTAAGATTATAATTGGTGTGTTTGTTTGCTTGTTGAGATTGTTATGTTTGATTAGTTCCATGATTCATATCATGAACTATATATTGTATACACTTATCTAGTTTACCACAAAGAGATTAAATTATACATTTATATAGGATTAGACTCATATGTTATTCATACATATTTTACTATGTTGGCATAGTTTTCGCATATGTTATAATATTAAATGATTACATCTTGATAAGAATGATACAATTAAAATTAATTTTGAGATCAATGAATTTTATGAAACACCCCTCACTTCAAAAGGCAAACATTTTAGTGGGATTTTCATACATGAGATAAGCCACGATGAGAAAAAAACTAGTTTTACGTATAAAATACAATTTTAAAGAATTCTTAATTTTTTAAAATTTAATTATTAGTAAAAATTATGGGCACATATTCTATGAATAAGTAATCACATTATATTAATAAGTTCCAAATTCATACATTTTGGGTGCATAATACAAATTCATGGACAAACTTCAAATAAAATTTACAAATTTTTTATCTATAAATATGGGCATGATACAGATTCATTCCATGTTTTTAATATTATTTTATATCCATGGTCATAGTAGGATAATTTATGTGCTCCATTATATTCTGATTATGGATACTAAAACTAAGGAACAAAGTGAAAATTGAATCTATCATCCATCTATAGTGGTTGATTCAATCAAAGTGCATTTGATTCCAACTTGTTTCCAACTTTGATTATAAAATCTAATGACATAAACTAAGGTTATTAGACTCATTAGTGGATTCAATTTTTCTATACATGTTCAATTCAAATTGGGGTTTGATTACCTTTAATTTTCTAGTTGGTTCAACTAAGGAACCTAATCTCTCCAATTGCTTATTAAGTCACCAATTATCCAATGATTCAAGGAAGCATCATCTTCAAGTAAAGTTTCAAAAATGACATTGGCTTGACACATGCATCTATATCCCTCATTTTTATTTTGATGTTTTTAAATATTAAACATTTAGTTTTCTTCATTTTTCAAATGAACAAAATGAATACTTCATGAGATTTTATAGGGTTTACTAAGTTAAAGTGCCATGCACAATTGAAGTATTTGCTCAAAATCAAAGTGTGATATACATACTCATGTATCTTTCCTTTTACTCTAGTAATTTAATTTATATACTAAAGGGTGGGGGTGTAGTTACTCAAATTTGGTCATGAATATTTGAAAATATTAGTTTTGGACATATTTTACTTTAATTTAGTTGATCACATAATATATACCTATTTATCCATCTCACTCTATCATATGTACTTTTGTGGACCTATTCATTATTTAATTATTATTTTACACCTACAAATATAATCTTAATCACTACAAATCTCTACAAGAATTTGTATCTAGATATCCTAAATCTTCAATTTCAAATGTCAATTTTTGGATAAAGTTGACTAGTTTGAGTCAATAAAGGTATTTAGTCTTGAAACCTATAGGTCAATCATGTCATGCACCTTAGAAATAATTACTTTTAAAATATCGACCCTCTTTTTTAAGTGGTTTTGCATTTTTATGAAAGGTATCATGAAGTTTCCCCTTTTTCATTATTTTAAGGGTAAATATAAGTCATTTATACTATTTCACACTGAGAAAAATATTCATATTATTCTCAAATTCAATATTATTCATTTGGAAAATTTCTTGGCCAAGTCAAAAGACTAATTGATCTAGTTAAGTAAACCATTATCAAGTACCAAAGACATCTCTAAATACATGCATATATCAAAAGGAGTTCAATTCCAAAAAACACTCTAAATGGGATAATTATGTGGGAATTATCTCCCTATTCAGAGTATTAGATATGTAGGCAATGATCAATCATCATGGGGGTGATTAAGATCAAATCAACCCATTACACCGCCTACTTTATCTTTGCATGTATTTAATGTTTGAGATCCCTATTAGGGTTTTAAACTTAAATAAATCATTTTCAAGTCATTCACAAGCATTAGAATGTCAATTTCTTACACATGGTCATGTGTTAAGCAAGTAAAAGTAATTTTCCCCCAATTTCTCTTATTCTCAAAAGAAAACATAACTGACTAGTAGAAGATAATAATGGTAGTTTATCATGTCCTATACTAGTTGATCTTGACCCTTATTAGTGGAAAATCCTATTTAAGTTTCAAATACATATTAATATCTATTTGCCTATTTATGATTATCTTACAATCATACACAGTCAGAAAATATACATAAAATAGCTAAATTTCATAAATTCTCTTATGTTGATCATGTTTAACCTTCTTTCATTTGTTCTTATTTCATCTATTTTCTTAATTTTCTTCTATTTTATTCGTTTTTATCTAGTTTACATCATTTTCTATCTTTCTATTAATTATACATTTTAGAGTTAATACACCAATTAATTCTAATTTGTGATAGAATAGGTTCAATGAACCCATTATCTAATATCACATGCACTAAACTAGTACCACATAAAATTTGACATCTTTCACTACAAACAATATAATTTTGACACTATTATACTATATAATAGATCCTATATAATCCTATACCATCTAGATTTTCCCATCATACATGGGATATTATGAGTAGTGACTATGATAGTTACATTACAACCCATGATTCCTTTTTAGATTTTGATACACTTACACCTCTTACTTTTTGATATCAAAATATGACCCTTTCATCCCATTATACAATCACTCCCCAAGTTCATATTATTTATGGGATCATTTTTTGTAACCCCTTTTCATATTTAAAGATAAATATGGATATAAAAAAAATCAAATAGTTAAAAAAATTAAAAACATCAAAACATTCAGAAATAAAATAAAACATGACCTTAGCATAACATGATAGCTAGTTATATTGTTTACATATGTTATTTATCACGTGTTTCTTAGAGGTCATATTATTTTCCATACACATATGCATCTCACATTGTATGAATGTGTTCCAGCACATACAAATCATACATGGATACATAAATACTTGAATTTCGTCTACCCAATAAATATTTCATTGTTAGGGGAATTTTATTCCATAAGTCACACAATCAAAATTTATATATTTCTATAAACTCTTACCACATTGATCTATCTATATTATTTACAAATTTATTTCCAGTTACTCATATTTTACACAGTGTTATGTGGATATGTTATTTTATTGTGATGTGACATTGATATACATGGATAATTGAGACTAATTTTCACTTGTTATATGTTTCATTAAAGCTAATTTTCTTAGATTATAGTATATACATTTATTATCTATTTATTATTTACGTTGTATGTGATCCTTAGCCTTATATGTGTGACATATTTATGTCCCTTATGTGTGGTTCTTCACCTTATTTTTGCAAGACATATTTATGTTCCTTGTATGTTTCCATTGGAATTATGCATGAGACTTGGTGCTTATGAGTGGATTAATTTAATATTATGAATTGAGATTATTGAGATTTTTAACCCTATTAATCTTGTGGAAATTTCTTAGATTTTTGAGATTATAGGTTTCATAATACATAGTAATAACCTCCCATTTGTGTGTGTTGAAATGATTCAAATCATGGACCTCCTTAACACATATTCTTAGTAAGTGATTATTAATCATGATACTAATAATTATTTCAAGGATCGATAGATAACTATTGAATTTAAAAATAAAAAGAGTGCACAAATATAAAATATTACCTGAATGGTGAGAAAATCACAAATGAGAGACAAAATTTTTGAAGTAGGAAATTATAAAATGAATAAAAACATGCATGTTTATTAACAGACTTTGCCAAAAATAATACTCAAAATACAAGATTATAAATTATAATATTTAGGGAGAGAGAGAGAGAGAGAGAGAGAGAGAGAGAGAGAGAGAGAGAGAGAGAGAGAGAGAGAGAGAGAGAGAGAGAGAGAGAGAGAGAGAGAGAGAGAGAGAGAATAAGTGATTAGATGAAAAAAATAGGAGATAAATATTTAAATAATGTAAGAGGAAACATGAGGGAGTTACTAAGACTCCCATGATGACCTTACAAGGCCTCCTTACTCTTTGTCAAATGTATTATTCTAAAAAGAGTGAAGAGAAGTGTGTCACATGTGGATGGAGGAGTTACTTGTGAAAGTAACTACCCAATCCTAAAAGAGAACAAAAGCGGTGAGAGATACCTAATAAATTTTAGACAAAGTACATTTATTATAATAATAAATGCACATCTAAAAGACACCTAGGATAATTGTAAGGGACTAAAATGAATCCAAAGAAGGTTAATCTCCAACACTCCCGCTTAAGCTTAATTTGGGTTTATAAAAGTGGAGAAAACATTTTAATAATAGGGAAGGGAGTTGACATTATATAATACTCCCCCTTAATGGAAACTTCCTTGGAGAAGAATTACAAAATTTTGAGAAAGAAATAAGAAGATAAGGTGTCACCAAAAGTTTCAATAATGAAGTTGTGACCATCCATAATATTCAAGAAGCATTTTCGGATAAGATAGTCAATCTATAATGGAGTAAGGAACAATAAGAAGGAGAAATGATCCACTAAAAACTATAAAACAAACAAGATAACATGAATATTTTATGTTAATAAAAAAATATACCATAAAAATATGTTTTATATACATGTTATGTAATAAAACTAAATGTAATAAAATAAAACGGAGAAAAATACAACTTCCATCATAAAGTGTGAAATCCTACATGAAAATAAGTTAGTAAAAAAAGCCTTCAACAAAGCATATTTCATTTCCAACATAAAATCAAGGAATGCATAAAAGTTTAAGTTTATCAAAAGGAGAAAAATAATATGTGTCACTTGCAAAAAATAGTCTACATGAAAGATTTGAATAATTATCACATGAAGACATATCAAAGTATCTAAAATATACATTATATTCATGAGTTTTAACCTTGAAATTATGTGTTTTATTCATATTCAGACAATGCAACCTGGAATTGGTTGGCTTACCACAATATTTTCATGGATGTTATTTCTAACATTTAGAGATAGGATGCTTGTGTTTACCACAATGCTCATAAATTTTATGTTTTTAAGCAAAAAATAAACATGAAAATAATTAAAATTAAAATAATTCATAAGATAATTAAGAGAATTACTATGAAAATTTCTATAGTACTAGGAAAAATAAGCCTTTAAATCACTTTGAGAAGCATTAGAACTGAGAATTGGAATTATATTAATCATAAGTAAAATTAGTTCAACAATGTCATTTTCATGTTTGTCAAGACGACTGCTAGAATAATTTGAATATTGCATTAATTTAAATCTAGGGTTAGAAGTAAAATGTTATGAAGTAATACACACATTAGGATAAGAATAAGCTACTTTAAATTTTTGTGTAGTTTTTAAAGATGCAATTTGAGCATTGAGGGAGTCAAAAAGAGTTTACAATTCATGAAATTTCTCATCATGTGATGTTTTCAAAATATGATTTGTTTGGTTATTTCATTTGAATTGACATTTTAATGCAAGAATATCATTTAATTTTTACATAATTTGTTGCTTAAAATTATTAGTGACCATAACATTTATTTTGCAGAGCCACAACATTTTGAAAAAAATATTTATACTACTAAAATAATGATGGAAAATAGAAAAAAAATTAATATATTAGCTAGTAAACACCTTATTAGAATAATTTAATTTATTAAAAAAATATTTTATATGAAAAACTCATCTTATTTTAATAAAGAGGGAATTACCCATACAAATATGAACTAAACTTAAATAACTTGTGAATAGTAAAAATATATTTTTTAAAAAAATTAATAGTCTACATTTGAAATAAATAAACGTTTAAAAAAACATTCCACTTGTCAATTATTCAAATTAGAATAGGATTTCATAAGAAAGGCAAAATCCAAAAGTTTTACTCCATTTATAAATCCTTTTTTGTTTTTAAATTGAAAATATTTTGAAATCAAATGATTATGAAACACCAAAGTTAGAAACTACCAAAAAAAAATACTATGTAATAAAAGGAAGTCATATAGAAAATGTAGAAAAATATCCCTTTTTTTGAAAAATTATAGTAATAGTTTTGATGATTTATCTCAAACTGCTATATGTATTTTCTTAAAATTTTGAAAAAATGATTTTAGTTTGAAAATTAAGAAAAATAACAAATTATAAGAAAAATGTATTTATTAATTTAAATATAAAACATTTTTAATGTGATGGTTTTATCTCAAATGAGGGCTATAGAGTTATTTAGGAAAATAAAATAAAAATAAATAAAGACTAAAAGATGATTAAGATCACAAAATGGAAACAAGTTTGAATATTCCTTGTTGAAAACCTCTAAAAAATAGGTTGTAAGGCAAAGATGCCCCAAAGTTGTGCTAAAATTAAAGGAGACAAAAACATTAGTTACAAAGGTGAAAACCCTTACAATAAAAAATTATCCTCTAAAAACCTATACAACTTACAATTCAATGTTAAAAATACCAACACTCTAATACCATATTAGGAATTATTTGAAGTTCGATAGATAAACATTATAAACATAAAATCAATTGAGTGTGAAAATATAAAAAAATTGCCTCAATGGTGAGCAAACAACAAATGAGAGAGGCAATAATTTTTAAATAGAAAACCACAAAATGGATAAAAAATATTGTGTTTATTGAGAAGCTTTACCAACAATAATCCTCATAATACAAACCTAGAAGCAAGAATATTTAGAGAGATAAGAGCAAGATATTTAAGTGACAAGGAATGTAAAAAAGTGACTACATGAAGAAGAGAGGAGGTGACATCTCTTTAAATAGAGGAATAGTAAAAGTGAGGGAGTTAATAGCACTACCATGATGACCTTACAAGGCCTCTATAATGTGTGTCAAATATCATATTACCAAAAGAGTGAATGGAAGTGTGACATGTGGACGAAGGATTTAATTGTGCAAATAACTCCTAAATTATACAAGAGGAGAAAAGAGTTGAATGCCATAAAAATTTGAGATAAATAAAATTTATTATAGTAATAAATGCACATATATAAAATCTTAAAGATAAGCCTAAGAGACTAAAGTGAACCTAAATAATGTTAATCTCCAACACATGCATTTATGACCTACATTTATCTTTACAAACACATATATGACCTAGATTACAAATGTTACATACATTCTTTGATGACATGGATTTTATTATCAAGACATATTCTCCGCATGTTGACATTATTTTACTTGATGATATCCCTATATATAACATGATACAATTAAATATTTATTTTGAGATGAATGAATTATAAGATGCATACATCACCTCCAAATGGGGGAATATTAGTAGGATTTTCATAGAGACACATCCCTTCATGATCAAGAAAAAGTATATTTTGAAACATAATATAGGGTTTAGATACTTCATAATGGTTAAGAAATTAGATGGGTTCACAAATGGGACAAATATTCACACACTTGTATAGATTTTGGGGGAATATGTCATGCATATGCACTCAATTACATTAGCAAGAATATAAAATTATAAGATAATATACACTTCTCTAAAATTCCATGCATATACACATAATTTATAGGAACATAAAGCACATGTTTTCACATACACGTACTTCTGGAATACATGTTATCAAATTCTAGAATATAGATGCATAACATTTTATATTATTTGACACCTATTAAGTGGTGCATGATACTCATTCATAGACATATATATATATATATATATATATATATATATATATATATATATATATATATATATATATTCATGAGGCATGATACTAGTTCATGCACATGCACACATCTTTTTGGAATGAACACTATTGTAGTTATTTATTTACAAATACAATTCAATTGCACCATGTAGTGACAAATATTGATCCTATTAGTCTATTATAATATTTGATCCATGTTTTTGATGTAATGTAATTGATTTTTAGTGGTATTCAATGACCTTGTAATTACTCATAGAAATCCCATTATGTGGCTCACACCTTACCATTTTGAGTATTGATATCAAGCAAGATTAGTTATATGATTTAGTGTGTTTGAGGATAAACGATATTACTCCCTAATTTATGAGGGTTGGATAAAATATATTCCCAACCCATGGCTACATCCTTACAAAAAATTAGGATTTTATCACCCCAAATTCTCTAAATGTTCATAAAAAAGAACCACTCTCTAATGTTTCAACAAGGAAACATCATCTCTAACAAGTCATAAGGTAACACAGTTCCATCCACATACATGTGTATTCCTTGCTTACTCTTAAGTTATCAAGTTTTAATTATATTTAAATTATCATAATTCACTCTATTTAAATTGACTATTATATATTATTTATAGGTTGGCTTAGAGTAATCTACACATGTGGAGAATCTCCCAAATGCAACATGTGTTTTACACACTACAGTATATATTTATCCTTTTACTTTATTATTTTATATCGAAATTAAAAACTAATATAAAAGTGGGAAAATTTTAGATACTAAAATATGTTATTGGACACTTAACAATATCATTTTTGACCTACCTCCACCTTTTGTGATACATATGATCATCTAATTTGACGTTCTATCACATTAAAAATATAGCTATGGGTTCAATCCTTATAAAAAAAATTTATTCACCTACATGAACTACATTATTTTTTTTCCATATAATTAAACTATCATAAATAATAATCCCATGATCATTATATCAATGTTCCTATCTCCCAGATAGAACTATTAGATTCAAACAATACCATTTAGAAAGTAATATCCAAATCTGATACATTTATCCTTCACCCAACAATTGGTAAAATTTACACTAAAATTACTACCATGGGTTATCCCATTCACATAATGTTTTTTTGGCATGAAAAATAACCAAAAGACTCACATATACATACAAAAAAGTATAGGCTTATTAACTCTTCTAGCACTTATCAAGGTCATATTAAGAACACTACCATAGATTATGAAAAAATTTCATTTTCCTCTTAAATTGGAAATAAATCACTAAGATTATTTATTATAATAAAATTAAAAATAAATAATTCTCAAGAAATAAAATTTATATAACTAGGTGCATTGATATAGAAAATAATCAGAATTGCATTCACATTAATTGGAAGAAATACATTTAGCTTGACTTCCCTCTTTAGGGTATTAGATACTTAGGTAGTATCTACTCATTAAATGGAGTGGCTGGATTTAGCTCAACCCACTACACTTCTTATGTTTTACAGGTTTTTTTCCTTTACAAATAGAACTAAGGTTTCAGATGAAGAAGATACATTTTTAGATGTCATGCAGAAGATTAGACCTTAGGATCACACAAAGATATACAAGATGAACATACCCACCTCCTTTTACCAAAAGAGGGATGAAAAATGTCTATGGATGATTTTGTATATCTTAGAATAATAATTTAAATGGTACCAACATGAGCTAACAATACTATGTAGGCACAAAGAGAGATACAAAATTTATACTGAGTGAATCTTGGCCCTACTTTCCTCCTGCCTTGGTCCCTATGATTTTTATAGTCCTATAAATTACAAGGAAGAACTAAATATAATATTATTTATTATAGTTTTCATATTTATTAACTACAATTTTTAAATATATTTCATATCTTTGCATTTAAATCCATGCTTAATTGTCATAATTTATAATATAAATTATTTTCTAGTTTATACATTAATTATGGTTATAATTAATCCATGTTAGGGTAAAATAAAACATTTAACTCATTTCTAGTTGGCTTACTTATCATTTTGAAACAACTATCTGAAACACAAACATAGGGGCATGTTTATATAGTCACAATATCCACCTGCTTACATTAATATTCACAAAAATCCACTGAAATGATATAATAAAAGACATAGTCCAAGGAACTCAATGCATCATGTCTCTAACACATCACTGTATACCACAATCATTAAATTCACATTTAAATCTTGATGATACATAACACATTATAATAGGATTTCATTCAAAAACTATCACAAGGACATTACTCATTTGAATAAATTATGTGAAGATTTAAACTCATAATTTTAATTACAACACTTTGCAAAAATAGTAAGTGTGAAA
This sequence comes from Torreya grandis, assembly GCA_037957365.1. Classification (NCBI taxonomy): domain Eukaryota; kingdom Viridiplantae; phylum Streptophyta; class Pinopsida; order Cupressales; family Taxaceae; genus Torreya; species Torreya grandis. The sequence goes on along the minus strand of JARHVA010005792.1, from coordinate 98,096 downwards.
TACTATTTATGTAAGGATATTCACATTCACTCTGTTCTACACCAACATCCTACATAATATGTTGCAGTCTTTGGAAATAAAATGTATGCATTAGAACACTAAAATCATTGAAGGCCTTCAGTTATTCTCTCTACATGAAAATTTTGACCTCGTAACGAACTAATAAACATACCCGCATAAAGGTTTTTGAAAAACATAAAAAGCAACTAGAAATCGACCCAAACTATGAACACCAATAAAGTTTTAGAGAAGAAGAAATAAGAAACATGCATGGGTAAAAAATGTTGCATAAAATTGATACAAAAAGAACTTATGCATCAAAAAACATAGCATGTTTTCTAATCTAAATGTTTTTTATATGTTGGATTACAAGTGAACCTATATGCTCTTACATCATCACATATGTACCTAATATACAAGGAGACTCTTCTTCATTATTTGAACTCCTCTTGGTCCTAGTGGCTTTGGGATTTGCTTTAGAACTTCTTGTATCTTTATCTTTACTGAAGATGTTTTTCCATGTAGAAACTACCACATTATTAATTATATAGATAGGATTTAAAATATATCCAAATAATATTTATCCCAATATGAAAATATGATAGAAAATAGATAGGACTTTTTTCATTTGCATGGTGTTTCAATATTTTGATTAATGTTTTACATACATAACTAATACCTCCACCAACATTGAGGGATGCCAACATTTGATGACTTTCACACTTTTGTGAAGACTTTATACCAATCCCCAAGTAAGATATTCTTCGGAATTTCTCTATTCAGATTTTCAATCAAACTTTTCCATCTAACACGACATTAATGGAACAATGGAAAAAACTTTTGATGGCCTTTGTAAATAATCTTTTTGAGATATTTCGATGATGTTACACATATCTGGTCATCCTATCTTAGATATACACACCCTTTGTTGAAGGACCTACATATATAAATAATGTATTTAAGAAATATTATATAATGTACACAAATAGAAATGTGAACTCGATATTTCAAAATTTAACATATAATAAATAGCATAAAAAGACAACCATGTCTATATATTATATTAATATATTTTATGCTATCATATAGTATTATTATTTATACATATACACATAAAAAAATTATATATTATTATATTATATATCATATAACACATAATATAAAATTGTTAAGAATTTAATATAATATAACAAATATTATATAGTATATACTATAACAATATAATTTAGTATATATATAATTATTTATATAATATATTATAATAGTATATAACACTATAAAAATATATATTAATACTATACAATATGTTATAATGTTTATTTTATTGTATATTATGCACGTGGACACACACACACACACACACACACACACACACACACACACACACACACACACACAAAATTAATTACTTAATTAATTATATTATATATAAGTATTTATATTATTATATATTATATTGCTATATTATACATATCATATTAAAATTTATTATAAAGGTATATTACATACTATATACCATATTAATCAACTTTCCCTTGTCTGAGGTTACCAACCAACCTAAGAAAAGGATCTTGGCCTCCATGGTTGACCTTCAAAGTAATGTAGTAAGTTTATGAAATAAATTCAACTTATAGCTGAGGATATTCAAAGAATTTTTCATTGAAAACAACATGCTTAAGGAAAAAATTTGTGGTCTCCATCAGTAATTTTATGGAGAGGTGCAAGTACCATTGAAGGATATGCATTATAATAAAGACCAGTGGAAAAAATTTCCATACTTTTTCCATAATAAATAATACATTTCCAACCTTAAGGACAAAACACAAGAAAAAAAAAACTAAAAGAAGACTCAAGCAGGACCCATCAATAAAACAAGAAACTAGATGAAGACTTAAGTAGAAACTAGGTTTACAAGTGAACCTAGATGCCCCTGCATTATTGCATATCTACATAGTGTCCATGAAGAAGGTACTTCATTCAATAGACTCCTCTCATTCCTAGTGGCTTTCAGCTTTACTTTAGAACTTCTTATATCTTAATATTTAATAGAGATGTTTTCCCATGTAGAAACTACCACATTCTTAAATATATAGATAGCACTCAAAATATGTCAAACTAATATTTCTAACAATATGGGAAACTAATAGAAAATAAATAGGGTTAATTTTTTCATTTCTATAGCATTTCAATATTTTGATTAATTTTTTATAGCCATAACAAATATCTCCATTAATATTGAAGAATATCAACATTTGTTGTCTTACACACTTATGTGAAGACTTTCTACCAATCCTTGAGTCACATAAGCTTTGGAAGTTCTCTATCCATTGTTTCAATCAAGCTTACATTTCATTCTAGCATGACATTCATGGTCCATTAGAAAGAACTTGTGATGGCCTTTGTAAATAATCTTATAGAGATATTCCTGGGATGATCTTACACATATCTAAACATCATATCTTAGATATACATAGCCTTTGTTGAAATACATACATATATAAATAATTTATTATAAAATATATTATATAATGTACAAAAATACAAATGTGGATTCGGTATTTCAAGATCTAACAATTAATAAATAAATAAAGAAATAACCATTTATATACTATATTAATATAATTTATGTTATCATATAATATGTATTATTAAAAAATTAATATACTATTATTATTTATACACACACAAAAAATTTATTATATAGTATTATATTATATATCATATAACATATAATTTAAAATTATTTAAATAATTAACATTAGTATAATAAATGCCATATAGTATACATTGTAACAATTATTTATATATATATATATATATATATAGTGTTTATAAAATATTTTATAATAGTATATTATATTATAAAAGTATTATATGAATATTATAAACATTATTTTATTAGATATTATGCATATATATTATTATTATTATTATTATTATTATTATAAAATAATGTTTATAATATTCATATAATACTTTTGTAATATAATATACTATTATAAAATATTTTATAAACACTATATATATACTAAATTATATTATTTATATATATATATATATATATATATATATATATATATATATATATAAAACACTAACAATAACAATAATATAATAATGTTTATAATATTCATATAATACTTTTGAAATATAATAGACTATTATAAAATATTTTATAAACACTATATATACTAAACTATATTATTATTATTATTATTATATTATTATTATTATTATTATTATTATTATTATTATTATTATTATTATTATTATTATTATATTGTACATATCATATAAAAAATTATTTTGAATATATAATATATACTATATATAATATTAATCAACTTTCCCTCTGTTAAAGGTGCCAACCAACTTAAGAAAGGGATCTTGGCCTCCATGGTTGACCTTCATAATAGGGTAGTATGTTTATAAAATGAATCCAATTTATAGCTTAGCATATTCGAAGGGGTTTTTAGTGAAAACAACAAGTTCAAGGCCAAAATTGATGGTTTTCATCATTAATTTTATGCAGAGGTTCAAGTAGCATTGGAGTATACGCATTTTAATAAAGATGAATGGAATAATTTTAAATATTTTTTCCATTTGAAATTAAAAAATTTCCAACCTTGAAGACAGAATGAGAAAACAAAAGAACAAGAAACCAAAAGAGGGCTCAAGTAGGCCCCTAGAAAAGAACAAGAAAGTAGAAGAAGACTTAAGTTGAATCTAATGAGGATGCATGGGATGATTATCAAGAATGCCACCTACATGTATTACAGGAGGAATAGGAAGTTGTGGTTTCTATAAATGATTTATCATAACCAATAGATAAATATTTTAAATCAAATTATGTCCTCATAATCCTCTTGCTGGTTTACTATCAGTTGTAAGCATTGTGTCTACTTATTCTGGATTCAATATTTGTTTTATGTTTTTAGTCCTCTATTTAATATAATATTAATTATTAATCATAAATATATAATACATATACTAATAATTTAGACATATATATTAATATAAATAATAATTTATGTAATGATATATAATATACTTATATTAAATATATTTAATCATCCTCTACCTTCTTAGAAACTTTTCAACTACAAATGGATCAATGGAAATTTGTGTTACTACATGATTCCATATTAGATGCACATGTTTATATGTTGATTAACAGATAATAAGGTTGAGGATTAGACACAATGATTATAAATATTCACATTCTCAATAATCTAGGTTAAAAATATCATGACTTAACCATGTATATGGTTGTTGCATTAACAATTACTCTAGTCACCCATGGGACAAAATGAAATGGAAACAATTTTTAATTCCTGCTATAACATGGGGTAATATTCATAAGGTGCCACTCAAAATGCCATGTTTTTTAATCATACATTGAACATAGTGAATGACTCTTAATAGCGTAATAATTGATATCGGTAACATCAATCGTTAAGGCTGGAATTTCACTTTGGTATCAAGAGTACACTCACTGAATGGCATAACTATCTTTCTTGAATTTACTTTAAACCACTATTTAAGAATTAAGGTATATAAATAAGTATTGTCCAAAATTGAAGAGGAAGGAAGGCTTGATACAAAACCTCTTATACTACATTTACACGGAATGTAGTTTTCCTCTAAAATTCTAATAAGAATATTCATCTAATTTTCTCCAATTCATTCATAGTAGTGCACCACTTTACACTCATTTGAATTAAAAAACATTGTTTCATAAGAAGATTAAGTCACAACCCTCACAACATAATCATGCACATCTTGCACAATTTTTTTTTTAAGGGATTTCTCAAACTCTTCATCCGAAAAAAACACTCTGGAACATATGTTGGCCATTACAATATGTGGTTGTAAAAATACATCAAAGAGGCACCTATTTCAATTGATATGACACTTATTTCAATATTGTATTGGGTATTTGAAATAATGTTTTGGAGGCTACATATTATATTGACATATGTGACATGTCTCTAGAATTTTCAGGTGTATTTGTCCAAAGCTTCTTTGAGTTCATCACTTTAGATACCATGTCAATGCTCCTCACCATCATCACTTAACTCACTTTCAAATATTTAAGCACCATCATTTTTAGTATGACTTTACCCTTTTCCACCACCTAGTTTTTCACTGTCACCTCCATAAAAAAATATCAAACTAGAGTTACTTAACACTACATTCACAGAAGCTGTCATTGTGTTGGTGGTCACTGGTTTCAAGTGAAGTAAATATTTTTTATTTACACTCTTTCTCTTAACAAAACCTTGCATGACCAAAACATCAAGGCACACCCCTCTCGACATAACTACACATTTGGGGTGACTACTAGTATATTTAATTATCATTCAATATGTAACTTACAAGTAGTAATTAGTAATTCAAGGTCAAATATTGATAATCATATGAATAAATGAAATGTTGTGTCATATTTTTGGAAAACAAATACCTATACCTTCCACCATCAAGGCCTTACCAATTGTAGTGCCTTCACATGGAATTATTGACTACCAATTGCCACAAACATACAAGTTATGTTTGATTGGGTGTAATTTTTATTTTTGATAAAGTTTTGTAAAACAAAAATATGTGAATTGAGATTCATGCCTCACTTGAAACTTATGATCACTAACCCTATCTCTCCTCTTGTGCATGAAATGTTAAATAATAATAATCTGATACTTTTAATGGAGGTAATGAAATGTTGTATAATAAAAAAAGGGATGCATGTACACACACACACACACACACACAGACTGTGTGTGTGTGTGTCTGTGTGTGTGTGTGTGTGTGTGTGTGTGTGTGTGTGTGTGTGTGTGTATGTGTATGCATATGTATATATGTGTGTGTATATATAAGTATATATGTGTGTGTATACACACACACATACACACATATAATGATATAATGTATGATAACATCATCATCATCACAATAAAATATTATAATAATATTTAAAAACTATAATATGGCTAATCATTATATTATGAATAGTTATGTTAAAGCCATTGAAAATATAAAGAGTAAAGATACAACATATATGTTTATATCTGTGTGTGTGTGTGTGTGTGTGTGTGTGTGTGAGAGAGAGAGAGAGAGAGAGAGAGAGAGAGAGAGAGAGAGAGAGAGAGAGAGAGATTGAAACCCTGCTTTTACATGGATTAGGTGTACAAAATGCTTATTTGGTTTAGGCGAAAAGGATTGAGCAATATATATTCCACCAAATTCGTCCGGGGCATGATCCCAACCTCATCCCTTTTTTGTATCACATAAGATTTAAACCTTAGTAGATGACTAAACAACACTTTTTACACCATCATCCTCACCATTAAACTACAACCCACATAATTTTTATTACAAAATTGACATAATAAATATCTATATGAATATATGACATGTCATATATGAAGTCATATTCTTTCAACACAAAGGAGTGCAAACACTTACATCTATGGAGAACGGATACACAAATTTGGACTTTTGAAATTACCATAAAGTTTGTAAAAGCTGCAAAATAAGTCAAACAATATCGTGAAAATTTCCAGGTTTAAAGATAGAAACTAAAGGTAAAGCACGCATTTCATTCGGTATTTTGTCTCAATTAAAGACTCCAAAATACTTATGAAACCACAAAAAATTTCTTAGTGCTTTTTCAGAATCTTTCAACTATATTGTTCCTCTATACTTTGCGTCTCACAAAATTTGAAACGCGCACTTCTGAGAGTAACCTGAAAGCTCTTATCATGAAATTGATTTGTGGCATACTACCGGCTTAAAAAAAATGCAGTTACTGCCATGGTACCTTTTGCACACCGACACCTTCAAAACCTATGGTGGGCTCTTTTGTACATCCAATAGCCTCTCGGATTGTCCTCTACCTCCTTGGTGACTCCATCACCCGCACAACTCCCAACAGCAATTGTTGCCTTCATGTAACCGCTATACCGTCTTCAACGACCTTCGCTTCCTTTAATAGCCGCTACACCTTCTTCAATGGCTTAACAACTCTTGTTAGGTAAGCGCATACGGAAATTTAAAATACAGTAAAGATGTTTTATCCATGAACAACGAAATGTGAGTCAAACTTCTCTAAAACTGGGTGATTATGTTGAAACTTTGCATGGAGGTTTTTTAAGTAGCCGAAGGAAAGCTAATTCATAGACCGAAGTGATTGATGCAGGCACGGAAAATAAAATAAAAAAATCTAATCCAGGACAAATTTGACGAAATATGCTCTATTTTCTAAATGAGAACCAACACGGTAAAATGAAAATAAAAATGGTGATAATAGCAAGCAACTAAGTAATACCTCCACATAGGAGCTCTCGATTATTGAATCACCGAGCAGGTTATGGAACAACTACTAAAGACTTCCCTCTTAGGGAGATCAAATCAAATTTTATTTTACATGGTTAAATAACGCTCCCAGCTACCCACAGACATTTTGGGTTTTGACATGGTCTTCAACGACTTCACAGCTCATACACAAGCACTTCCTTTAAGATGTCTGCACTGCCATTAATATTATGAGATTTATTAATCCTTTCCCGGTACTGCCATTAATATTAATAGGTAACAAATTAATGCGAAGCCAACAACTAAGCGGTATTAGTTTATTAATAATATGGGTTTGGAAATATGTTTAATACTAACCACGATTGTATAATAATTTGTTCTTATTTTTGTACTAAAAATTATTTATGTTAATGTTTTCATGTAATTTTGTAATATATATTTATTTTAATTATTTGAATTTGTTACTTGTTATCAGAATTCGAATTTGATTAGTATTTTTGTTATTTTTTTACTACCATCATTTTATTTTAAAATATTTTCATAATTCATATGGTTAAAAATTATACATAATTATCTATAGTGTACAAATATGAAAATTATTTATAGATTAAATATTAATAATAATTATAGATAAAGATTATTCTATACTAATTAAACATATGAAAGGATAAAAAATAAAAGGAAAAATAAATAAATAAATAAATAAATTAATAATCAAAAAGTAATAAAAAACTTTTACTAACAAACTACACATTTACCCTGAAATGGATAAGACTTCGTTTATAAATGGATTATCAAACCACACATGTTTTGCGGGGAATGTTAAGTTAATCAAACTTTAATGAAATGGAATGCATGTATTTGCAGGGAGTATCTCCATATACTGAAAACTACAATGCAAATTATAAATAAAGGATTAAATATTTATCATGATGTTTAAAATGCTATTATAAATAAGTTGAGGTTCTTAATAAATCAAATTGATATATATATATATATATAAAAGCAGTGACATTGCATGCTAAAACTTAGAGTGACATTACATGTTGAAAAAATGCAAATAATATAATTAATTTATAATAGTGGTACTAGATTAAGATATTGATGTTTCCTATTAAGAGATTGACATTTTCTCAAAAGTAGTATTCTATTTTCATGGATTGTGGAAGCGTAAATACCCCAACAATAGATGTTAGGAATGATAAAAATATTACAAGAATCCAAGATCTAAAGAGTTAGCAATAAGAATATAACATATGAAACTGTAAACGAATGAGATGCAAAATAAATCAAGTCAAATGATTATTCAGAATGAGATGCTAGTAAAATTGAAAGCCTTTGCATAAGTAGGTAAGGCAAAACTAGAAACTAGCCTAACTAAGCAATGTAGAATAATCCTTACATAAGACAAAATAGGAAAAATATGAAAAACCTATCCAACAGTCTAGAAAATATAAGAAATACATAATGTAACATCCCCCCTAAAGTGAAGTTAGGAGGTAACAATAGCCAAAAAAAACAATGGCATGTACACAATATGAGTCCCAAAGAAAACTAGGCCTCATAAGGGACTCATATACAATATGTATCTATGAAATAAAGAAGGAAGATGTCTTCATGAACACCTCCCAAAGATAACTTATGAAACCCCAAATATGCCACATAATTGAACAAAATGAGATGATGCAAAAGGCTTTGTAAAGATTTATGCAACCTACTATTGACTCAGAATATGCTCCAAACTAAGAACTCCATGAATTTACTGAAAAATGAAGTGCATAAGTACCTCAATGTGATTGGTCTGCTAGTGTTTAACTGGGTTATGAGATATGTGAATTGTACTCTTGTTGTGACACAAAAGTACAATAAATGAATCTTAAATGAAACTAAACTCTATTAATAACTAATGAATCCAAAGAATGTACTGACTCATTGTAACTATTGCCCTATACTTAGCATATGTATATGAAATTCTAATGGCCTGCTACTTCTTAAACAACCAAGCAATAGGTGAAGAACCAAGACAAAATATGTAGCCATAAGTGGAATGATTGTCATCTAGAGAACCTGCCTAATTTAAATCTTTGTACCCAACCAACTGAGTAACACCCTTAGTGTAGTATAATCCAAAATGAGTAGTGCCTCGTAGATATCATAAAATCTTCTTAACAACATACCAATCACTATCGTGAGGGATATATACAAACCTAGATATAAGTCCAACTAAAAATGAAATGTTGGGATGAGTATAGGTCAAATACATAAGACTCTTAACCATTTTCCTATATTGTGTAGGATCATAAATTGGAGTAGTACAAGTGGTAGTGAGTGTCACTCTATATTGAAAAGGGGAAGGACTTGGCTTGTAATCAACCATGCTAAAACATTGAACAAGATCAAGGTTCTACTTATGCTAACTCAGATAAATCCCTATATTTGAATGTGAAATTTGTAAACCAAGGAAGATGTGCAAAAGACCAATATTTGTGATATCAAACTATGATGAAAATACCTAGTGAATGGATTGAATCTGAGAAGAGGAACTGCCTATGAGAAGTAGATCACCAACATAGAAGACCAAAATAATAATGTCCTTCCTAATAAACTAAATATACACTATGTGATCATAGTGGTAGCAAACAAATAAATTAAAGAGAAGAAAAGAATCCATCTTCTTATAATAAGATTGAGAGGTATGCTTGAGACCATAAAGAGACCTCCTAATTCAACAAACAAGAGAAGAGTCATGAAGAAATGTAGCAAGATGTTCTATATAGATTTTCACTTGTAAATCTTCATGCATGAAGGCACTCTTATCATTCATATGATACACTAGATAACCTTGTGATGTATCAAGTGAAAGTACAAGGTGAAAAAATACATCTTGGAAATGAGTGAAAAAGTATAAGAGTAGTCAATACCTTTTACCTTTGACAACCACTTTGTAATACTATGTGTCATTTACTTATCAATGAAATGATCGGCTACATACTTGGTACAGTAAATCCACTTGCACTTAACCAAATTTATTTCCATACAAAGAGTCACCAAATCCCATGTGTGATTCTTCATCAAAGAAGAATAGTCATATGTCTTCACATCATCCCACTCTTATTTCCCATGAGCCTACGAAAAAGACTATGGATCCCCAAAAAATGCCTAACACAAAAGTCTAATAACCATAGAATGTACATGATGATGTCTAGTGGGTGGAAGATCTTATATGAAAGGTGATTCCTCAAAAACTATAGTATGATCCCACCTAGGAATAGTGACAATGTCAGTGTGAGTAGAATCCTCAACCTCTATATCTTCTTTAGTAATTTACTCAACTAAATCATTAAAAGAAGAAGGCATGGATAAAAATGAGGAATCATGAGATGTGAAGTGATCATAAAATTTTACATGTGTTTAAAAAATGAACATCATGAGTATCAAGATATGAAAAGATAATAAGATCTCATGTACTTACATTACGCTAAAAAAATCAAGGGTTTTCTCTTCTTATCCAACGATTTCCTTTTATTCTTTAAACTCTCAAACAAGGCTCTTGAAGACTTGAAAAAATGAGACATCAAGGTTGGTTTCTAAACCAAGGCTCCTATGGAGTCAAATGTTTAATTATTTTATGTCATGTTCGGTTTAGAATGTAGTTCACATAATTAATTGACTCTGCTTAATTCATAACAGGTAAATTCCTATGAATGTATCATGCAATTATCCAATCTCCTTCAAAATTTAGTGTTTTTCTTATTGCTAAGACATTCTTCAATAGAGTAAGAGAAACTTAATGCCGGTGAATAATACTATGAGATGACAAAAAACTAGAGAACATTCGACTGAAGTACTCCCCCCTTTATTTGTATGAATCTTCTTGATGCAACTAGAAGACTATTTCTTGACCAAAGCCTTAAATACTTTGAAGTGAGAAGATACGTCACTCTTGTAATTGAGAAAATAAACCCAAGTATGCCTCAATAAATTATCAATGAGTGTAAGTGCATACTTAGCTCTGTTGAAAGAAGAAGTATAAAAAGACCATCAAATCATTGTACATAAGATCAAGTGGTGAAGAATCTCTCTTAAACATACCCTTAAGAAATAGATATATGGTGTTGATTCCCTAATGCAAAACTATGGCAAACTCCATCAAAACATAAAATTTTATGAAGACCCTATACCATACTATGATTGTTCAAGTCCTTCAAATATCTGTAATTAAGATATCCAAATCTCTCATGCCAAAGCTTACTCTCATAATTTTCATGAGAAACCAAACACATCCCTAGAGGAGTATCATCAAAACCCTTAACATAGGAGAGTGGAAAACTAAGATCAACAACACACTATGTAATAAGTGTGTGTGGGCTCTAACAAAGATCAAATTTCAGCACTTTATGGTGTTAAATTCATCATCTTACCTTGACTAGAATGAATAAATTTGATAAACTAAGAGTAGGTTGGTGGTGGTGTCTAGAACATATAATACATCATGGATGTGACCACCATCTATTTGTATGTCACCTCCTTTCCCTTAACATAAATAAATGAAGACTTTACAACCTCAATTTTGGAAATATAACTCAAACCAAGAGATACAAAGGACTCCTTGGAAGAAGTCATATGGTGTGAATCACTAGAATCTAGAACCCAACTTTTTGAAATATGTGACTATGATATATCAATAATATTAAGAGATTTTCCATGCTCATGAGATAAAAAAAAAATGGATATATAAATTTTATGTGTTGTGACGGCATCCTTTATGGATTGCATTCTCTTAAAATAACTAGAATCTTCATGATGAGTCCCCCCCACAATAGGAACAAGATAGGTTAAACTTATTCTTGGATTTAGAAGACTATTTAGGGTTTAGATGTGTTGGTGTTGGGATTAGGTGAAATTTTGAGATGGAGGAATGTTTTTTTTTTCTTACTCTTTTTTTTTCTTTTGTTCTTAGGATGTCATGTTACTAATGCTTTTTGAGAGGTGGAAGACTCAAGGTGAGATAATTTGGATTCCTCCTACTAATTCTCTCATAAAACAAATCAAAATTTGTCATTTTGAATGTGACACCTAAGGCATCCATGCTAGATAAAAATGGTAGAAGAAAATGTTTGTAATGGATCACTTGGAAAAATCAAGTACACACACTATTCATCTTTCTTATCTCATCCACTTGCCTTCAACTATGTCAAAAAATGTTTAAATTTATTGAAGAAGTCTACAACAAGGGCAAAGTCATCTAGATTGAGTGAAGTAAGCTCTACTTTAAATTTCATGGCTCTCATATGATCTACTTTCCCATATAAACCCCTTAGTTTAGCCCATATTTTGAATGGCATATCATACCCATCAAAATGAGATAATAAACTATCATTTACATAAGTCTATATTAAACCCATACACTCCTCAAACTTACATTAGTGCTGAAAGTTTTCAAACTCTCTTGTGAACTATGGTTGAATTTATTTCATTAAGGACCATAATACATTGCATTTTTTGATTGTTTCCATTATAAGTCTCTATGTATGATAATTATGTGTAGATAATGGCTCACAATATCAATACCAGAAGTATAATCTATACGAGTGAATCACCAAAGATTAGAAAGAATGCAAAAAGTTAAATAATTTGGCATCGAGATAAACCCCCAAAACATGCCCCAATTTAGCACTTTATAAAATTAGTGCATTTTTCCAAAGTAATGACACTAATGTATAGAGAATTAAAAAATGTATACTTTTGAAAAAAATGGAACTCGATTTCAAGTTACAGTTCAATTGTTATAGGCTTTACAAATTCCCATAAGTGGGTTGAAAACATTATAATTTAGTGATCAAAATAGAATTGAAGGTAGAATCCCAACCATTTTTTGGAATTAGAATCGATCCATTGATTTAGAAAAGACAACCAATGTGAAAAGGGTTAATTGGGTGGCCCCTATACTTGTGTAAGGAAACTTTACTTCCTCTTGAGGTAAAAAGTACAATGTATAAAATAAAATAATGAATTAATAGGTTATTTTTAGAGGAAAAATGATGGATTAAAATTTTTTTAACTAAGAAGGGTGATTCCAAGGAACCCAATGCTAGGTACAAGTCTTCATGATGGTCTATAAAGGCAATGCATTCCATCCTTCCTTGTTTCAACGTCTTCCTTATACCACTTGATAGGTGTGTAGCCTTTTAATGCCAAGTCAGACCTATCAAAAAGAAAATTTAAAAACATGGGTATTCCTTCTTATTTTAAAATATAAATATTTTCTATATAGGTGAAAAATAGATGACAAACAACCCTCCATCAGATCCTCCTTTTCTAACACCAGTCTCCATAAAATGATAAATACATATTTCCAGTGCACTATTCTTCAATGCATGGGCTCAAGTAGAATATACTCACACCACGTAGTCCAAATAGAGAAATAAATACAAAACTCTCTCCCATGTAATGTGTATTATAAAAAATGCATATTACACCAATGTTATACCATATTAACCTTATTCAAAAATCCTTTAAAAGACCCAATCCTTATTCACTGCTCCATCTAGGCATTCCATAGATAAACTCCAATATAGATATAGTAATATGTTATTGTTAATATAAACTTACAATGTAGACCTCTTTTTCCATCTAACCCTTTCTCTATACACTTCAATGTGTTGTCTATACACTTTTTGAATGAATTGTTTTAAAGACTGATTCACCCCCTCATTAGTCATTATGCTTCAAACAATGGGCTCTCTCTCTCTCTCTCTCTCTCTCTCTCTCTCTCTCTCTCTCTCTCTCTCTCTCTCTCTCTCTCTCTCTCTCTCTCTCTCTCTCTCTCTCTCTCTCTCTCTCTCTCTCTCTCTCTCTCTCATGCCTTCTCTCCTCCTTTAAATACATAGGAAAGATGAAAAGAGGGTGATCTAGGAAACAATTTAGGTGACAATTTTGGTGACGGGTCCACCCCAATTGATGATGGAACTTCTGGGAGCCATAACTTTTGCACCATAGCTCTAATTGACTCGCTATTTGAACTATTGGAAAGATAATAATGATGAGAACATCATGAGATGGTATAAAACTCTTCTCAATGATGTTCGACATTTGAAAACCCAATGGAAGTGCCCCAAATTTCAATTTTAGTAGTGCAGTCTTAAAATAGTAAGTTTTTAAAAATAATAATTCCTCAAATTTTGTATTATTGTAAATCATGGTAGTCAAACCACTTAATCTCCCTCAGTATTAGTGACCTTTCACATCCTCCTCACACCTTCAAAACATGTATAAATGAATATGTAACCCAAAATGGAAATCAGACGTCTCTTCTCAGAGATAGGCATATGTTTGGCTCTGCAAATTTGATCAATAGCATTATTTGAATTATGTTTTTATTATTTCTTGAATTATATTTCAACCAAAGCATTCAATTTTTAGATCATAGGGACACTTCACATAGTCCACCAATGATCTAAAGGAAAAATGTGAAGAGGGACGATTCACATAGTCCACCAATACTCTAAAAATGAAATAACACCACTTAGACCAAAAACATCCAACACCCCTCTATCAACCAGGTAGAATGTATTTGTGATTAAATACTTTCTTTTAAAATTCAATGCCTCTCCAAACACCCTTCCTTAGAATTTTAATGCATCTCTAAAATATAGACCATCTAGAAGAGGAACAAGGGGTCAAATATCTATGACAAGGGAAGTAGAATAAATATAATTATCTAAAAATTCTAGTAAGATAATGGATACTTAAAAATATTCAAAGATCTGGTACCATGTTAGGAATGGTATAAGGATTCCAAAAATCTAATATCTAAAGAGTTGGAAATAAGAACATCACACATGAAGCTACAAATAAATGAGATGCAAAACAAGGCAAATCTAATGATTATTTAGAATGAGATGCTATTACAATAAGAAGCCATTTCATAAGTAGGCAAGGCAAAACTAGAAACTATCCCAACAATTCAATGTGGGATAGATCCTCACATAAGATGAATTAGGGAAAAGATGAAATATCTAGTTAATAGTCTAGAAAACATGAGAAATACATACTCTAATAGTAGACATAAATTTTGATATAAAAAAATACACATTTATTAAATATGTAATTTGTGTCTTTGGTTTTCCAGTTGTACCATGATTAATAGGAGGGAAAAATAATGTTAAAAACTATTTATATTTATTTTTTATATGAGTATGAAAACTTACATTTGTGAGTGACAATTCATCTGGTAGATGGAGTTAGTCAAAAAATATTGAAAATTATATGAGAGATGCATCATGATGAAGGGAAATTTTGGCCATTTTATGCTTCTCTTAATTATTACAATCTAAGATATATTTCATATGCTCCTATAATATAAGAAAGATTATTTTTATAATGACCTAGGACATGGAATTTATACCCATATTAGTGTAGAATCAACAATTCCAAACCATTCAAACCAAACCTATGCCAAATGTAGGACCTATAAATTATATCACTCCCTTTCACTTTAAAAATTTATTTTCATCTTACCATGTGGTGGGGGTGAAATTAGAATATTTTTAACTGTGTTGTTGTCAAGCTTCAACCTAACATGTCCACTCACGCTAATGTAGCTAAGCATTTGTTCTTTTTTATACACATGTTTGGAGGGAAAACTTTATAATATGAGATAATCAATATACCAAGATTCCCTATCGCATCACATTATTGTATTTATTATCGAACAATCATATTAATTTGATTGAAATTAGTTTGAATAATAACTTATGTGACCCTTTCCAATGGAATTTTCCACATATAATATTAAGTATTTTTTTTAATTTTTTAAAGACAATGCTCTTCCTTATGATTAGACATGTTTTAAATTTTCAAGTATAGGTTTATAAAATATTAAAATCTAAATCAATGAATAGTAAAGACTTTATGGATATGGATTTACTATTATATTTTACTATTAATAAAGGGAATATTTCCAAATAACATATAGAAGAATATTCTTAAATTTTTGGTATTAAACATTAGAATTTATAAACATGTATGTCTTGTCAAAAATGTTTAGTAGAAATAAAAGTGACTAAATAAAAATTGAATCCTATAGTTCCCTACCTTGGGTGGGACTAATAAGTCTATATACGAAAATGCAAAATATTTTCATCATAGGGGAAAAATTAATTGATAAGGTATAATAGTTGTGAACCTTGTTGTGAAGAGGGTTCCTAATTATTGTTAATTAACACTTATTTGGTTTATCAAAAATGGTTCTATAATTTTTGTGAAATCCATATTTTATATTATTATCTGTCTTATCTTTTTTAGGGAAAATTAAAAAAAAATAATAACTTATTTTTAATATATAATATAATTATTGAAATTTAATGAACACAATATTTTTTTTTTAAATGTATATATTTAAAAAAAATTGTATCATATTCAATTTTTATGCACTTTTTAAAACATCACTTGTTTCAATCATATTTCCATGTGCAACTAAGTTTAAATATTGAGGTAAACATGCACAACCATGAGTTATAAAAATATAATGTTTCAACAACTTCTGTACATGATTAATAAATATTATTGTCGGTTCTACCAAAATGCTTTCTTCAAGTATCCCAGGTTTTATAGTACTATAAGAATTGAATTTATATATTATAAGATACTATATTATATAAATTTCAAGATCTAGATCCAAATTTTGGCATCACAAATGGGAATGTTAAAATTAAACATGCTCCATTAAAAGTGTGTACCTATAAAATATAATTTTCAAATAATTTTTAAGCCTCAGCATACACACCAAATTAAAAATTCATTAATGAATTTTCTATGTTTACAATTCAACCCATGTTAATAGAAAAAAACCAATAGATGCAATAAAACTTGGTATATGAGATACATTTTTATATAAATGAAAAATTGTAGACAAACCAATGTTTGAATTTCATAAAGCATCTTATGGGAATCTACAAATTTTGTAAGTGCCCAAATTATTTTCACACGTATAGTGTTTCAATGATAAAGTTACACATAATCTCATTTTTTTGCATATGTTGTTGTCATTAGTTCATATGTTGTTATTAATCAACTTCCAGATTTTTATTTCTCAATTTCATATTCACATGTAAATATAGTGTTTTATATTAATTTCTAAATTAGTAAAAGAATAAATTTCATTTCTCAATTTCATATTAACACTTATTGATATGTGGATAGAAGCCTTAAAGGTTTTAATTCAATTACCAATAAATGTTATTATTTTATATCAAACCAATTTGTTTTATGAATTCACTGGTCATGTTTGAAGACACTTGTGTCACTAATATGAAATAAATATCCATGTTGTAAGACATATGAAGACCTTTATTTTTATTAATGTGAGCTATTAATGCAACCATTTGTACCAAATACAACTTGTTTAGTGCCTCATATTCAATTCATCGTCTCATAAATGTTATGGAACCCAAATGCCTCTTTTTCAAAATGTTGTGTTTCATATATATTGTAGTGTTGGCATGTTGGAGGGATGAAACATTACCACAACTAAATCCACAATGTCAACATGTTTTCATTCACATCTAACTCAAAATTTATTGGTATGTGGATGGAAGTCCTAAAGGTTTTCATTGTAACACTAGAAAATTTTAATGTTTTTTTTTCAAATTAAATCATTTGTTGAATTCAAGCTGTGTTATTTGAAACTACGATGCATTTCTCTTTCCATAGCCACAAAATTTCATGATATCGAATGTTTAATGTAAAATATAGATAATAATGGTTAATTGGAAAACACTACTATAAAAAAAGTGGGGCATGAAACCAAGTGCTTTATCCAATTGGATTAAAGGAATTACATCAAACAATAGGCGAGGGCCACCCACTTTTTATCATATGCCTGAATTTAAAATCATGCAATGTTGCAGTGACTTAGTTGACACGGGCCATGGGCTAGACATCTCAAATTTGAAGGCATAAGTTTCCAAAATATGCCAAACAAATCCCAATCCTTTCAATCATGGTTTCCCTAGCAAGTCATGGTGGATAGGCTTCAAAAAGAAGAATCTTGGTTAGTCAATTACACCACCAAAATGACATTCCAAAGGTACGCTTATGATTCTAAAGATCTCCATAATTATAGTTTAATATGAGAATGTGATTATTTGGTATGTAGACAACAATTATGGACTTTAGGAAATATTAAATTGTGATGAGACAAAAGTGCAAGCTATAAGGAAATGTGGCATGTGAGTCATTGCCAAAAAAAGGGGCAAAGATTGTGTCATGAATAATGTCTAAATATAGATAATAGATCACAATATTAGCATGTGTGAATGTAGATAGCTAGACCATCTCAAGGTTTTACCTATTTAGATCAAAAATATATTTTAAAATTTTCATTTTAAGGAATGAACCAGGGAAATGTATGGTTTATAAACCATACATGGAATTATTATGAACTGGTTACATCATAAGTAATAATATGTAATTATTTATGAATTACTTTCATAATTTCTCCAGATCCATACCAGGATGACTTTCACCTACAAATAGACATATTCTCATATTTTATGGGCATGACAACCATGTTTGAGTATCAAAAATCTAAGATGAAAGTGCTTTGGGGATATATCTACCTACATTTACATCTCAAACTAGCCATAAATTTTAGCAACTAGATGTAAGTTTGTCTGGGCCATTTAATGCCTAATTCAATACTGAGAGACATATTGGATAAATAAAAATCTTGGTATAGAGAATAAGAGATAAAAATTATCCACTTTTGCGTATCATAACATTGAAAAGGTCAGTAATTCCCAAAAATATAAAATATAAATTTATTAGGAAAAATATATGTCCCCTACACCCTAAGGAACCAGCCAATGACACGATTCCAAGTGAAGCATTCCACGTTGAATATGATGAAGTTAGTGTTGAAAAAATATAATGAGGTTGGCAAGGATAGATGAGGAACATATTAAGGTTACTAAAAATGGTTCTTAATGAGAATTGGAACAAGTGAATGAAACATATGGTTTTGAAGGTGAACAACCACCAATCATAGAAGATGGTGTTAGCCAATAAACACATGGCCTCCAACAAACACAATAAACTCATGTTAGTCAAACATAACAATAATAAACATTTGAATATCTATTTAATTTAAATTCCAATTAAATGGATGCAATATTCAATTTAAATAGAGATGGTTTGAATCTAACTACCTAAGTAGACCCACTAGATATGTTAAAGAAGGGAGGAACAAATATTATCCTTAATTGTGAATTCATTAAAGCATATGTTTAAATGTCAATGAAATCATCAACACAATATATCCCAATTGAGGAAGTTCATTATTATACACTAGGTGCATAATGGGGAATAAAATATCTAATGGTAGATTTGGTGCCAATGAGGACATTATAGAAAATTCAGTCCAAGATCTAGATTATGTTGCACCCTAACACACACCCCATTTTAAAAAATTTAAATACGGGGCCCAATATTAATTTCACATTTTCTTATGATCTTATAAGTTATAATTCTATCATATATAATTTTGAAAAGCATCAATTCTATGAATTTATGTAACACTTGAGCAATTCACTTGACTATCTTGGTTTCTAGTAGTTTGCTTAGTGAAATCCGTAGGTTTCCTCTCACTATTTACATGCTGTTTTATAACCTAAAAGGAATTGAATTTATGATTAACCCATAATATATGTTTTACTCTTTGCATTAGATATTCTTTAAAAGCTTATGTACATGGTCTGATTTATGATTCATATGGCTAACTAAGCTAAAATGTTTTTCTTGTATTGGGTTTATTTTGTCTATGTTGTGCCTTATATATACTATCTCACACTTATAAATTTATATAACCATCCTAGAGTTCATCATTTCCATGAAGCATCATTACATTCATCAAGAGCACCAAAATAAGAGTATAATTCATCCTAGCTACCTAGCGGTGACATCATCTTAGACATGTGTATGGACAATCACATGCAAGTATATCTTTGAGAGTTATACACACATAATCAACTCACTAACCTAGAGTTGACATCAATTTTGATGTTTGTATGGATAAGATTAGGAAAGAGGATCACAGGGAGACATGCATGTGGCATCATCCCATTAACATCAAGGTGACATCAACATGGACATTTGTATAGATAATTCTAGGCAAACATGTCACTGAGAACCATCCATATGTCATTATCTCACTAAATTAGAGGGGACATAAACATGGAGTTTTTTATGGATAATACTGGGCAAGTTGATCACCAAGATCCATCCA
>JARHVA010005792.1:52500-72500 GCA_037957365.1 Torreya grandis | reverse complement strand
CTAGCAATAATGTAAGCTACGTCAATTATTTTCACCTAATAGTAATTTTTCAAGGTATGATACAATATAACTATAATATGCAAGGAGTTTTCTTCAAATTATTCATTTGATTTTAGTTAATCAACTTTCAATTAGAAGATAGGTAAATGAATAAGAAATGGGAATTTATATATTTTTTGTTTAAGAAGAATAAACTGTGGGCACAGGTAAAACTGATTATTAGGATACAATATAATGAGAACATTATTACAGCTTGTGGATTACCTTCACTGTAATATGACATTACAATAAAAAATGAGTATGATGTTAAAACATAAGTTTACTGTAGTTTTTGGTTGCATGATGGTTATAATTAAAAAAATGAAAGGAAGTTCTCACATAGATTTGACATATTTTTTTGGTTTCCTTGAATGCAATTTGGATTTACATCTCAAAATTTTTGATTATGCCACTACAATACAGGATGACATTACAATAGAGTTTTACCGTATTCTTTGGTTACCCTGATTGCATATCGTTTTACAAACATAAACAAAATTCAACATTAAACGAAATACAACTTAGTTTTACCATAGTTTATATAACATAAATAGTTCATATGCAGCAAAATTGAAGATCTTATAATGTAAATTTTCACCCTTCTACTTAGAAATTTCAACAAAAACATTCCTTGAAACAAGTTTTATAACAACCCATTTGACATGTAACAATCGTTTTCCATCAAATTGTAGACCACAAATAAACTTGAAAATTGTTTCACAAAATGTATGAATAAGAAATCTGTAAGTGATTGAAAAAAATGTCAAAATAAGTTTGGAACATAAAATTAATCAAAAGGCAAATCATTTTAAAAAACGCAGGAATGATATTGGAGCATAACCATGAGAAGTGTGCAAAGTGTTTGATAAAATTTAATGGATTAGAATGTAACAAATAGAATCCTGAAAATTATTTAACAAAACATATGAATGATATGGGAGCATAACAAGAATAAATTTGAAAAGTGTTAGACAAAATGTATTTATAACATTTGAAAATAATAGATTAGATGAGAAAATTGAAAAGTGTTTGACAAAACGCCTAAATGGGATTGAAACATAAAAACATTAACCATGCAATGTGATTATGTCTTCGCAAAAAGGACTCTTGGCCTTCCAAATATTTTTCCATTTAAAGACTAAAAGCATTTCCATATTAAAAAAATAATTATACAAAACAACATTCCTGATCACGTTGATAAAATGTAGGAATGATAAAGACGTTAGTAATTTATGAGAAATGTGCAAAATGATTGGCAAAATGCATGCATGAGAATCATTCAAAGTGTTAAAAAAAAATGTATATGAGAAACATATAAAATGTTTGACAATATGTTTGACTATCAAAAAAGTATAATGAAAAAAAAACCAACTTGCAAGGAGATTGAACAATTTAAAGCCTTCCCCAATATCAAAACCATTTTTTAATAATAATAATAATAATAATAATAATAATAATAATAATAATAATAATAATAATAATAATAATAATAATAATAATAATAATAATAATAATAATAATAATAATTCCTTCTATAAGATGGATTAAGATCTACAACTTACATGTTCAGAAAGGTCATCAGGGTACACGCGTATGAAATATTGCTCAGGCTTCACCACACTCTTATTCCTTAAGCTAGTGGCCTCAATTAAGGGCTTTGCCTGAATATTTTTGTTCAATAATTTTATCTTCTCAAAAACTCGAACCCTAATACCCAATAATTTGGATGAACCCAATTGTTCCTAAAATGAATTCCTTTGCTTGGTACCAAAGCCATGAGTGCGTGAACACAACATAGATATTAAAAAAACTGCATGAGTTTCATTTAATCCCAACTACAAACAACAAATAAATCATTAACAACTGCACAATAAAGCTAAAAAACCAACAATTATCTGTTTCATGAATAATCCCTTTAAAGTACCAAAGTTTTTATCGGTTTCATTAAAAGAATTATGATTTGTTCTTTGACAAGATCAACAAAGGGATTTTATCTTAGTAAGCCCAATTGCTATGAGAAATCAAAACATGTTCAATAGGATATCTGAATTATGTTTAAAAAAAAAAAAAAAAAAACTGTTCTTAATAGACAAGGAATAAAACAATACGAATTTCATTATCATCTCCTAAGGATTAAGGTATTCGTCCCAACAATATCTTAGAATCTGAGTGTATAGGTGAAATTCATATCCACTTGCCAGAAAAGGAGACCATTATCGAAAATTATAAAGCGGAGTTTATGAATTAGTTTGAGCAAATTATAAGAATATATTCTAATAATCTCGTTGACGATCAGGCTATGAAACAAGGACTCTATTCTTGTTAAATCTATCATTAGGAATCACTTGGTATTTTTTAAATATCGATTTACATGTAAGGAACTTAGGTGAAGTTTTGTGTCTATTATATTTGATTAAGAGAGTTAAAGAAACGTTCCTTAACAAGTATAAAATGGAAACAAGAAAATATTAAACTCTGACCCGAAAAGGAGAAGGGACCATAAAAAAACTCACCACCAGAAGATTAAATCCTCGCACCAATGTTGTAATATCCTCTAAGAGAAAAAGTTTAAATTTAATACATTGAAGTGCTATAGGGTTTCGATCAGTATAATTTTTTAAAAGACTCAGCAGGCATCGGTTCACTCGAGAGTCTTAATAAAATACACACGAGGTTAATCATTTAAGATTTTGGAAAATTTTAAATGTTTTATAGTAGGCTTAACCATGGAAATGCTCTCGCAACCAATCGAATTTGAAGGTGCAACTGTCCCTGTCGGTGTAGCAGTGCAAACCACATAAGGTATTTCTGTACAGATTTACCTCGTCCCTGAAATTCCATTAAGAAGAATAAGAAGCCTTTTGTTATTATAAAAAGAAAATGATAATTTGACATATATTTATTTTAAAAACATAGACTAATTTCAAAGCACGCTTTAAATCATTGAATCCTTTTCCAAACTAGGAATATTGCACTTTTATTTTTGTAGTTCCTCTCGCCCGTCTCCAATTTTATAAGAGTCGTATCTCCTTTCACCACGTATGTCTACCTTTTTCTCATGTGATTGAATGCATCTCCATGTTTTCCCTCACCTTTTTAGAAGCAAATGAGATATCTAGGAGGAACGTGAAAAAGGATAGGAATAATCTTGTCACCACTGTCCAACATTAGACAGAGTTCATCCAAGTGCTAATGAGATTTGAGGTATTTATGGGATAAAATAACAATGTGAACTAAAGACGTGCGAATTGCATGGAATATTGTTTGATTTATAACTTGACCAGACTTAAAATCCATTAAATAAACAACACCACTCAATCCTTTCTTAGCGAGCCATTGATGGATGATGCTAACGAGAGTATTCTTCACGTGCATCCCATGATGATCGATAAAAAATTGGTAAGGATTGATGGATGCATCAGGCCAATTCTGGTCTATCATTGTGATAATTCCCAAATCAATAGATGGAAACTCCTCACCCTCCACCCACTGTTTCAAGCCATGCCAGGTGATTTTAATTAATTGATAGATAAATTTTTTTTTTGGTCATCGTAATGAAACATTTTAGTCTTAACACGCACTATGATTTAGATCACAAATAAATTACGCCCTAATAAAATTAATAACTGCACCACACTGCGTGAAATGGAATTAATAAATTTATAAATATTTTGCCCTGTCTTCCTCGACTTATATGAAGGCAACGATAAGATTTCAAATTTTTCATCCAATCAGATGTGAACAAAATGGTTTTTTTTACATATTTTGTTAAACAAAATGCAGTTATCTGGTATTGAATATTAAAAATTTGAATAAAAATTATTAATATTTTGTTTTTATTAGGTAAATTAGTTGTAATTAATCACTAGTTAAAGGAAAATTACACTTTTAGTATATCCTGCAGAACTAATAATGATATTTTTATTATATATTTTATTACATATATTATTAATAATATAGACTATTGTACATAAAAGTTGTGTGTGTAGACACACACATAATTTTTTACATATTACTATAACATTTGATAATAATTATACATTAGAATTATCAATAAAATATACCATATACTACTATAATATATTATATATTTTTTTTAATTTGATAGGTTAATAAACGGGTTTTGAAAAGTCTCAAAACTTTATACAAAAGAGAAAACCAAAATTAAAACATTAAAGCTCTAATGCGACGTCTGTGCCATTGGCAATCAAATGGGTAGCAAGATCCCCCCGCAACAGGGACTTCCACAAAAAACAAACTAAAACAGAAACATACCAGGAAACTTCAACGAAGTTTATACCAGACTTATCCTAGGGACCTGACCGCTTTTTAGCTAATATTTAAAAATTATCATGGGATCCCCCCATACGGAGAGACATATAGGAAGGTTGGGTCATTGCTTTTCTCCCTTTTTCTATTTTTTTGAACCACTGACCATCCCTCTTTGTTTTCAACCGAAAGCGCTGACAGAGCTTCCTCAACTAGGAAGCAAGGCTGGGATTTGACTCCTATTGTTCTCCCTATATTAATATCTACCTTGGAAGAATGCATATTTGGGGTGTCCTTTGAGGATGAGGTTGGAATTGGCTCAACCTTATTTGGAGAGATTAAATTGACCAATAGTTCTTCTTCAGAGTGTGACAAGTTTATGGGATCCTTGTTCGAAGTAGGGGAAGCAGGTGCTTTAGAAGAGAAGGCAAAATCCTCACTGTCAGTAGCCCACTCTTCATCTACAGCCATCACTATGAGGTTTTTGGAGATAAAGTTTTTCCACCAGGAAGAATCTTTCTTTTTTTGAGAAGGCTATAATTTTTAGTCAAGTGTCCAATGCCAAAACAACTATGGTAGTGAAATAATAAACCTTCATAGTCAACAGTTTGGGACCAAGAGCAGTTTTTGTCTTTCAAGGTGTTTTTTTTTGGAAGGTTCTTGGAAATGTCAATATTTACCAAAATCTTGGAAAAACTAGTGAGGGAGAAAATATCAGTATCTGGGTGCATTCATAGATACCCACCTAGGGATCTATGAATAGCCCTTAGACTATATTATGTCCAAAACTAAGGCAAAAGGTTGGGCAGATGAACCTAGATGGGTTTTATATGCAACAATTTATTGAGGGGATTGAAGGTAGGGTACCATGGTTTCTTGAGTAGAGGGTGGTGGTTCAGTACCTAGGTAGGTCCTAAATCTTGTCCTTATCCTCAATATTATGAAAATTCATAATAAATAAGCCTTTAGTACAAGGGTAAATATCGAGTTTACCTGAGACAAGGGGTTTCTATTGCATTGAGATCTATTTGTTTAGATATTGAATCTTTGACCCCTAGTATAAAAATATTCCTCTGATTTGAGAAAAACCATGGTTTTTTCCTCATCAAAAGTTACCTCTAGGTCAATAGAAATAGGGATGAAAGGTTTAGGATTCAATCTAGGAGCTGGACAAGAGACAATGTCGATGAATGACATGGCCCTGCATTCTAATTTGACCTCTGCCTCCATTTCCATAACATCTATGCTAGGATGGATGTGACTATTAGTGTTTGAAGTTATGTTGCCTGTCGTAGTCTTTTTCCCATGGGAGGAGCACATCT
The DNA here is from genome assembly GCA_037957365.1 of Torreya grandis. NCBI lineage: Eukaryota > Viridiplantae > Streptophyta > Pinopsida > Cupressales > Taxaceae > Torreya > Torreya grandis. The sequence continues at coordinate 66,870 of JARHVA010005792.1, read as the reverse complement.
ATGTTGTTGTTGGTGACTGGGGCATGAAGGCAGTTGTAGATGCTTGAGCGGAGGATTGAGATTATAGTCTCCAAGCATATCCAATGTAGTAAGAAGTGCCCCATTGAGACCTACATGAATGGGAGGAGTGTTATTTGTAGGCTACAAAGGTGTGAGTAGATAAGGTTTAGACTCTCCAACAACACTGTTCATAGGAATAAATGATGATAGATCATCCTCTATTGAAGTATATGGATCTTATGGATTCGAACCAATGACACATGGTTAAATATTTGAAATCTTAGGTGAGCATTAATTCATGGAACCATTCAAAGAATCCATTCATAGGAGCCTCATTAATATATATAAAGATAGATTTTGGAACTCAATGTCTTGTCCCTACATCAACAACATTGAATCCTTGATTGGAGCTACACATCGGGTGTGCATCCTTATTACATTCAAATAATATATAATGATGTCCCCATCTACCATTGAGAATATAAACCTCCTAATAAAGGGCACCACCAACATATAAGTTTTAGACTACTTTGTAATGGGTGCAGGTCATGTAAATCCAATAGTTACCTTAAATTTTGGCCTGTTTAATGAATTGGACCCTATAGCATATGATGTTATCTTAAATACCCTATCTCTGACCTTCATCATCTTCACCCTAATCATCTTGAAATATTTTAATAGTTGTAGTTTTGTATGGCCTTGCACTTTCTCACAACGGTTTGAGTATGGCGTTTCTATATATTCTTATGCTTGACATTATTTCTCCAAGTGTCAATATATTGGCATCATAGGTGTACATAAGCTACAATATAGACTATGGGACCCCAACATCTTGTCCCAAAATCTATGATAATAGAAAAAATCCAATCAAATATGTCACCACCTTTCTTTTATATAATTGACACTTATTATTATGCATCACTATTACCAGGGATCATTTTAAGAGGCCATTTCTCAAACCCCCTTAAATTCATTTAGTTAAATCTAATTCATATTTATGAAAAATCAGCATGTCTAAAATATTTTTCAAATTGTCATTCCACCAAATAGATTTAGGTACCAAATAGATTACACATTACTTTTGACATATATACCTTCACTTCCAAATAATGTATTTCCAAGCTAAACAAGGTATTTTCAAGATAAACAAGGTATTTCCAAGACAAAAAAGGTGTTTTCAAGCCAATATTAAAATCTCTTCTTGATTATGACTTGATTATTGGTGAGTCATTCGACCCCTACAGTAGAATCGAATGGCTCTACCTAGGCTCTTCCCATGATAGAGTCAAATGGCTCTATCTATGGCAAACTAGAATGGATCTATCCATGGCAGACCAGGATGGCTTTTCCCATGACAAAGCAAAATGGTGTTTCCACATTTGACACTGCCACCAATAGTTGTTCGACTCTATCATACATAGAGCCACTCAGCTCTCCCACTGGTAGAGCCATCAAGCTCTACCGTTAGCTAAGTTATGTAGCTTTGCTATCCAGTTATTCAAATTTGTCATCTAGCTAAGCTATTCAACTCTGTGGAGGGCCAAGTTTTTTATCTCTATCATTTGAATGAGCCATTCAACCCCTACAGTAGAGTCAAATGGCTCTGCCTAGGATCTTCCCATGATTGCTACATCCCTAACCTATTGCATGTATTAGGATAGAAATAGCCAACTTGTGGCTTACTTATCCCTCTTTGATGTTATATCACATTTATCTATGCATTCATTTGGTTATTAGGTTGGCCTATGGAGTAACCATGGCCTAGATAGACTATATATAGGAGGTAGTGGGTAATTATTTATCATCATATTGTGAATTCTACTCTTATTTAAGCTTATGGAGGTTGCCCCCTCAAAGAGGCTTGTATCTTATCATATATTTTGATATATTTTACTCATATTTGGATATACTTCTAATATTCTACTTTATTGTTGAATTAATTTCATTACAAGTGGTATCAAAGCTACAATTTAGGTAATCTTGTAGGCGAAACCCTAATTTTTTAAATTTGTCTATATCTAATAAATGGTTGAAAATTTATCTAAAAACTTTTTAATGGAGATGCAAAATCATTAAATTAAGTTTCCAATAAAATTTCATCTCATTTAGATTTATTTTACAAAAGTTATCACCATTTTAGGGTTTTTTATAAAATTGCTCTATAGTGCACAATTCAAAGAATTTTGGTGAGTAATTTACATTTTTAGAAAGATTAAAAAAAATTGGCTAGGGTATTTTCTTTGTATGTTATTATTTTAGGCTGACATAAGTCCAAAATCACTTGGTCAAAGTTGGGTCAAAAGTGCCAATTAGGGTTGACATCATAAAACCCCTTTATTGTAGGTCCACAAACTCGGGAGTGAGGAAAGGGTGCTAAAACTCTAGGTAAAACTCCTAACAATGAAGAGATGGAGTCAGAAGGGGGATGTACTAGATCCTTTGTACTAGGGTTCTCTGACATAGATCACAAAGTGAGCCAGCTTAACTATAGTGTGCAAGGCATTCAAAGTGAAATACAAGGCATACAATCTAATATGAAATCCATACAAGATAGTTTGGTATATATCATGATGGATTTGAAAAATAATTAGTCAAATCATCTAGCTATCACTATTGCACAACCCCACTAGGGTGGTTCTCTAAACTAGTCTACTTCAAATACAACTACATTGCCACAAAGGAACCTATTACCAAAGGTGGATATGCACAAATTTGATGGAAAAGATCCACTCAATTGGATCAACCAAATGCATAATTTTTTTGGTATGCATTAGATCCCAAGTGTATAGGAGGTTACTATGGCATCGTTGTAACTTGAACTTGATCAATTCATTTGGTATCGATGGTTGTGTGCTCATAAAAAAAGATGAATCTCAGTGTCATCTAGTCAATTTTTATAGAGGAGCTACAATTACACTATGGCAATAGTGTGATAGAGAATTACTTCAGCCAACTGGCAAAATTTTGATAGACTATCTTAGTCAAGGATTATATTCATCATTTTTAGAACCTATCCTTACATGTGGAGACAATTTCTGAGGAGAACTTGAATGACCTATTTTTGGGTAGACTCAAGCAAAACATTCAACATGAGGTACGCATGTTTAATCCACTTAAGATTTCTAATTATATTATCATGGCACACAAAGTTGAAGAAAAATTCATAGCCAACAAGAAGTAGCCATTCACTCACTTCAAAGATCATAGCATATTAACACCAACATTTCCTCCACCTACTAGATTAACTCCTCAGCAAATTGAAGATAGAGTGTAAAAGGATTATGTTTCAATTGTGACAGCAAGTGGAGCAAAGGACATAGATATGTTAATAATAAGTTATTGTACATCAAGGGATCCAATGAAGATGTAGATGAAGATGATGCCTCCAATGATGATGAGGAACAGATAGAGGAGGTACCTAAATATTCCCAACCTACAATCTCTTATCATGTACTTGCAAGTATTAGCACTCCACAAACTCTTAAGGTGGTGGGTTTTCTCAAGAAATAGAAGGTGATAGTGTTGATTGATTTGGGGATCACACGTAACTTCATCAACCATAAGTTGGCCACTTGATTGAACTATTTCACTTACCCAACACCAAAATTTTAGGTCATGATTGCAGATGGTTGCACATTTAATTGTTCAATAAATGCCATAGTATTAAGCTTGTTATGGGTGAGTAAAATCTCAATTCTCCTATGTTTGTTATTCCCATGGGTAGCATAGACATTGTTTTGGGATTCCAATGGCTCACAACCTTAGGTACCATTGAGATGAACTTCTAGGAACTATTCATGCACTTTCATTCTGAAGGTAGGAAAATTGAATTGTGTGGATTACAGGAAGAATCTCCACAATTGATTAGTTCACATCAGATGACCAAGATGCTAAAAAAGGGGGCAGAGGGAATTATTTCATGATTATGTTCCATATAAGTTCAATCCACATAGGCATCTACACATCCTGATCTACAAATGATTCTTGATGACCACCCATTTATTTTTGGTGCCATACCAAAAGGAATACCACCAAAAAGAGAACATGATCATGCCATTCAACTATTTCCAAGGAATCAACAACCAAATATCAGACCATATAGATATCCATATGCACATAAGAATGAAATTGAAAATATGGTCCATGAGATAATGGAGGTAGGGATCATCAAGCATAGCCAAAGTGCATATTCATCACCAATGGTCATGGTGCAGAAGAAGGATGACACATGAAGGATGTGCCCAGATTATAGGGAACTCAACAAGTACACCATCAAAGATAAGTTTCCTTTTCTAGTAATTGATGATTTACTTGATGAGTTCCATGGTGCTAATTATTTCACAAAATTGGATCTTCACTCAGGGTACCATCAAATTAGAATCAAATATGAAGATGTTCATAAAACTACTTTTACAATGCATGAGGGCCATTATGAGTTTTTGGTAATGCCCTTTGGTCTTACAAATGCACCATATACTTTTTATATCTTGATGAACACTATTTTTCAGCCTTTTTTAAGGAAGTTTGTGTTGGTTTTATTTGATGACATATTGATTTATAGTCAGACATGAGAAGCACATCTGCAACATGTAAACAGGTGTTGATAGTTTTGGAAAAGCATCAACTTTATGAGAAGCCATCCAAATGTGCTTTTAGAGTGCAAGAGGTAGAGTACCTAGGTCACATTATTTCCCATGAACGTGTCAAAGTTGATCCCTAGAAGATCAAAGATATGATGGAATGGCCCATGCCAAAAACTCTCAAAAACCTCTGAGGGTTACTAAGACTAATAAGTTACTACAAAAGATTTGTGAAAGGTTATGACAGCATAGTGAATCCACTCACTACATTGCTAAAGAAGTATGCCTTCCATTGGAATGATGCCACCACCAAAGCATTTGAGAAACTGAAAGTAGCTATGTGCAACACCCTAGTTTTGGCTACTCCAGACTTCTTAAAGACATTCACTGTTGAATGTGATGCTTCTGGATCTGGGTTTGGAGTAGTAGTAATGTAGGAAGGAAGACCCATTGCTTTTGAGTGTCAATTAAAAGATAAGAATCTACGAAAACCTATCTACGAGAAATAAATGATGGCTATTCTTCATGCAGGTAAACAATGGAGGCCCTATCTGATGGGTAGACACTTTACGGTGAAAATAGATCACAATAGTCTCAAATACTTTTTGGAGCAAAGATTATGATCTGAGGAACAACAAAAGCGGGTAACCAAAATGTTGGATTATGATTTTGAAATCATCTACAATAAGGGTAAAGATAATGTTGTAGCAGATGCACTATCTAGATGGGATACATGCATAGAAGAATTACTTTGTGTAATGTCCATATTGCAAGTAGATTGGGTGGATAAAGCTAGGTTAGAATGGAAGAAAGATAAGGATAAACAGGTTTTGATTCAGAATCTCTAGAAAGGTACTTTAGCCTCTAAAAAATTTGAATGGAAAGGTAATGTCCTATGGTATAAGGGTAGGTTATACTTGTGCAAAAATTTAGAGCTTAAGCATAAGATTCTTATGGAGTTGCATGCATGTCCAATTAGGGGATACTCAAGGTTCTTGAAAACATATCACAGAATTAAGAAAGAATTATTTTGGGAAGGACTCAAAGGATATGTACAAAAAAAATTGGCAGAATGCTTGATATGCCAATAGAAAAAAGTGAGATAGTTAAGACCCCATCTTTATTACAACTATTAGCAATTCCTAGTCAAAGGTGGGAGGAGGTTTCCATGAATTTCATCATAGGGTTGCCTTGTTTTGGAGGTAAGAATGTTATCTTGGTCATTGTGGATAGGCTTACAAAATATGCCCATTTTTGTGCTCTCTCACACCGATTTTCAGCAAGTACAGTAGCAGCAATTTTTTTGGAGGCAATCATAAAATTACATGGAACCCCAAAAATAATTCTAAGTGATCATGATCTTATTTTCACTAGTAATTTTTGGACTGAACTATTTTCCTATTTGGGTACTCAGTTAGCTCATAACTCATCTTACCACCTCCAATCTGACGGACAAATAAAAGTGGTTAACAAATGTTTAGAGGGGTATCTCCATTGTTTTGTATCATATAAATAGGAATATTGGGTTAAATGGCTACCACTTGCAGAATGGTGGTATAACACATCTTTCCATACCTCTTCTAAAATGTCTCCATTTCTAGTACTATATGGTTACCATCCACCTTCCATCACTTCTTCATTAAAGATGCAAACCAATGTTCAAGATGTGGAGGAGCACATTCAGCATCAACAAGAGGTTTTGTCTAGTTTGAGAGAGAATCTGGCTTTGGCACAAAACAAGATGAAGCAACAAGCAGATCAACACTATAGTGAGCAAAATTTTGAGGTGGGTGACTGGGTATTTGTACATTTATAGCCTTACAAGTAGATGTCCTTGAAGCAATAGAAAAAGGACAACAATCTTGCTAGTAAGTATTATGGCCCTTATGAGGTTCTATATAAAACTAAAAGTGTGGCTTACAAGCTCAAGTTACCTCATTCATCTCATATACACCCAGTATTTCATGTTTCTTGTTTGAAGAAGGTCATTGGACAGAAAGTTTCAGCCTAGACAGAGCTCCCAGAACTAGATGAAGAAGGATGAGTCATTTCTGAACCAAAGAAGATCCTCCAAACACGTAGTAAGAGGTTGAGAACTAGAGAGATTAGGGAATATCTGATCAAGTGGAAGAACTTGAGCAGTGAAGATGTAGTGAAGATTTTCTACAACAACATCTAGAGTTGTTCAACATTGAGGACAATGTTGGTTTGAAGGGGAAGGGCATGCTACACCCCTAACCTATCACATGTATTAGGATAGGAATAGATGACTTATGGCTTACTTATCCCTCTTTTATGCTATATCACATTTCTCTATGCATTCATTTTGTTAGTAAGTCAGCCTATGGAGTAATCGTGGCCTAGATAGACTATATATAGGAGGTAGTGGGTAATTGTTTATCATCATATTGTGAATTCTACTCTTATTAAAGCTTGTGGAGGTTGCCCCCTCGAAGTGGCTTGTCTCTTATCATATATTCTAATATATTTCAGTCATATTTAGATCTATTTTTGATATTCTACTTTATTGTTGAAGTAATTTCATTATAATGATAGAGTCAAATGGCTCTTTCTATGCTAAACTAGAATGGCTCTATCTATGGTAGACCAGAATGGCTCTACCCATGACAAAGCAGAATCATGTTGCCACATTTGACACTACCACAAATAGTTTTTTAACTCTATCATATGTAGATCCACTTAGTTCTCCCACTTGTAGAACCATCAAGCTTTATCGTTAGCTAAGCCATGCGGCTTTGTTGTCTAGTCATTTAGCTTTGCTGTCTAGCTAAGTTGTTCAACTCTATGGAGGGCCGAGTTGTTCAACATTTTCATTTGAAAAAGCCATTTAACTATGTCATTCAATAGAGCTATTCAACTCCACCATTTGGCATATCCATTTAACTGCATCATCCAACTGAGCTATTTTACTCTATTTTTTGGCTGAGTTATTCAGTACTACTGTGAATGTTATATAAGTGAGACTAGTCTTTTTAGATGAGTTGTAGATCTGGTTGATGTACTAGGTTTATGCCCTTGGGATTCAAGCCTCAAGCTTTAGCACTCCATAATCGATTTAGAGCATACAAGCTCACCGAAAAAAAGTCATTGAAAAAGATGAAACCCTTGGTGACATAAAAATTAAACTGCTGCATAGATTTGACTTTTATGTCACCTACGGTTTCCAATTTTTGAATGTGGACTATTTTTTTGGCTAGTTCGTATGTTTTTGTATGCATTCTAAAGCTATCCAATGGATCTATGACATAGTTTCTAGATACAACTCCACTAATACATGATTCAAAGGTGCACATGTTAGGTTTTGTTTGTAAATTTAATGTTTATCTTTCAAAGTTTGAAATTTTTGTTTCCTTATTCTTTTTCTTGTTTGGTAGCATCATTCGGTAATGTCATTAGACACTATCATTCAGCCATGTTGTTTGGCGTGGTCATTTGGATATGTCATTTGGTTAATCGAGGTTCATAAATGTTTTGTGTTTGATATCAGAATTGAGGGGTATATATGTGTTAAATTGAACTCTTTTCAAAGATAATGTCGTAAAGGGTTAGCAAGCTGACCCCCAAAATAATATATATCCCTAAAATTTTGACGTTCTAGTCCCATCTGCCGACCCTAAAAAATTGTCAAAATCAAAATCTGAAAATTAGAATATTCATGTATTAACTAATATTCACCACTAAGAAAAACCCTGACTATTAATTTGATGTGTCAATTTTAAATTTAATGTAATCACATGTGTAGGTGTAAATGATATAGGATAAGCATTATCCATATGTTACCTAGAGAAATATGCATGTCTTTCAAATGGTAAAATGGTCGTCGATGCTAATATTATATTATGTAATATTATTACATTATATGTAATATTATACTATGATATGTGTTCTTTGTTGTACAATATCATCTTAAATAACTTATCATTACTCATCACCATCACCAGGAAACTCACTTTGAAATATTTCACTATTTGCATGTTTTATATAGCCTTTCCTTTTCTTCTAGGGGTATAAGTATGTAATTTTCATATGTTCTTAAGCCTAATGTAATTGCTTTAGTTGTCAATATATTAGTATGATGGATGAATGGAAGCTACAAGATGGACTCTAGGACATCAATGTCTTGTGCCCACATCAGTAGAAATACAATGCTGATTTGATCCACCATCAAACGTGATGCCGTGTCATAATCAAATCATTGGAAATGATGTCATATTTATTTTTGTAAAGAAAGGTTTTGTAAAGTAACTTGGTATGATCACTAACCCCTTCTTATTTTATAGATGAAGGGTTAAGAAAAAATATTTTTTTAATTTATTGTTGAATCAAAGGCGCAACATAAGGCTATGTGTTCCTTCATTCGATGTGGAAATGTGTTGCGTAGGGATGGGATGTTCTATTTCACAATATATTCGACGAGACATTGAGGTTTTGAAATCTATATTTGTATATCCTAATTATAAGTATAATATATTGTATGAATAATTATATTATATATTTATAAGTCTAAATATTATAATTTTTAATTCGATAACTAGGATTGATGGGTCCTTTACCCAATGTTATTAATATCAAAAAGCAATTATGATTAACCAACTTAAAAGAATGGTTTTTATAAAACCAACAAAACATGTCCAAGTCCAATATTAAAAAATATATAACATATAATATGTTATTGTTATTTTATTATAATACATAATATTATAATTAATATACTTTTAATATATTTAATAAAAATATATATTATAATAATATAATATCTTATTAGTAACACTTTATATATATATATATATATATATATATATATATATATATATATATATATATATACCAAAATTAAATCGGCGATCCATAACGTTTTCTTACATCCTTTCATTGAAAACATTATGGATCGCCGATTTATTTTTGGTATATATATATATATATATATATATATATATATATATATATACCAAAAATAAATCGACGATCCACAACGTTTTCTTACATCCTTTCAATGAAAACGTTATGGATCGCCGATTTATTTTTGGTATATATATATTATATATATACCAAAAATAAATCGGCGATCCATAACGTTTTCTTGCATCCTTTCATTAAAAACGTTATGGATCGCCAATTTATTTTTGGTGGTAAACATTTACGCCTTATTCCGAACGTAGAATGTAATATACAGTCTGAGGCTGTAAAAATAGGATACAATCCATCAATTTCCATGCTGCCTTCAAGTACTTCACAGAGAAATTTACTAAAATAGCCGAGCTGATGAATGACGTCATTTCGACGACGGTAGAGGAAAATTAAAATGCCAAACTAAAATGTACGCACATGTCTGCATCGAATATAAGATCATGTGAGAGATTTTAAACATTTACGAATGTTTTCCCTCAAAATGCTGGCCATTGTACATTTCACGAATAAAATCATTAAAATAATTACCCGTTGCCCCTGTCAACCTCCACACCCTTCTAATATGAATTAGGCATTTTAAACGAAGCCTTAAGTATTCGTAATGACGGAATGCAGGGTCTCCGGGTTACCCTTCTTTTTGAAAATGTTTAATTTTGTTTATCTATGAAATATTTCAATTTTAATAAATAATATTTAAATCGATATATTCACACACACATATATATATATATAATTTTATGAATATCAGTTTTTCTTTTCAAATAATGGATTTAAAATTTTTCAAAAAATTACATACAAATATAATTTAATAAATTTTTATAAAACAATACTTATTTTATTAGTTTGAAGATCTTAGACTTTGAATAGTAAAATGATTATTTTTTATTAATATTATTTTTTTTGATTTTTATTTTTTTTAAAATACTTTTGAATTCATGTAATATATTCTTCAATCGTATAAACAATTCTTAACCTTCTAAAAATATTAATATTTAAATTAAATTAATAAAAAATGTGTCAACATTTAACATGTCATAAATGGGACATAACATGCTTCTTAAAAGGAGTACATATGGTCCATGGGCATGGCAACTTCTATTCACCCCTCAAATACGATAACATGGTAGCATGGCCCTTTTGAATTACCTTTGTAAAGACTTTTTGAGTAATAAAACTCAATGGGATAAGATGGATTAATCAATTTGTTTTATATATATATATATATATATATATATATATATATATATATATATATTAAAAAAGGGGATTTTTTTAAAAACATTTCAGGATAAATATTTATTTGTACATCTTTGGGTATTAGATCATATATTTTGATTGTAAAAATTGGTACAAATACATATTCATCTTTTTTTATAGACACTTGTATGTATAATTGTGAATTATGTGAGTTAACGATAAATAGAGCAATGACACATATCAAAGCATTCAAAGAAATAAATGGCCATGAAAAGGATTACATCATGAAAAGATAGCATTTTTGATAGTAAATGGAAAAAATGATAAAAGAAACAAAAAAGAGATGCTTTCGATGCTGATACTCTATGCATATTGGCGCGCACACATATACACATTTGTTTGTTTGTTTGTGTGGGGGGGAGGCGCGGGGCGGGGGGGGGGGGGAGGGGTATATAAATTTGATACTCTTGAGTACTAAGTGCAATGTTTCAATGCACATGTCACTAAATTTAACATGTCAGTATCTAAATTTGATGGTTGTATGTCCGTATTTATGTTTTTAAGTTATAAAATACAATCATTTTTTTAGGAGACTGTATTCGGTGCAAGGTTAAATTATGGGTAAATAGTCAAAAACTATAAATGATTATAATAAATGTATATTTATCCTAATATGAATTATATTAACATTTGAAAGGCAAGGTTAAATACAAAATCATTGTCATAAAAATTTGATAAGGAGGGTTAAGCATCAAATTTAGGCCCAATAGGTCAATTATTAATTAACATTGCTCTTTTTTGTATACTAGGTTGTGCCACCACTGATTCTCTTTTTGATGCATGTGGAAGAAAACTAGCCTTTGAAGCATGTGTCATGTGCTATGCACATGTGAAAGAAAAACTTGCTTTGGGATTTATTGATTGATCAAAATGATGTTTGAATTGTGGTTTGATGCAAGCTTCATTTTAGCCAATGCCCATGGTAGGATCATATAATATTTGTATTATATATTTCATAAAATGTCCCAAAGATTTGAAAATGATGTTGTGTGTCAATCTTAACAAATCAAATTTAATGCAAATCTGACACTATCAATTTAGAAACTATGAATATTAGTAAATCCATTTGATAAAAAGATATATGTGTCTTTCTTACTATGCACAGTATAGGTTAAACATGCATACACGTGGGGGAAATTGATAGAGAGGTGTAGAGAAAGGACTTGTAAAGGAAAAACTAAGTGTAATTTTCATGCCATATGTATTTTATGATATTTGTAATTTTTCAATTTTGTACTATTATTAAATTTTCATCAATCTAGAGCTCTTAACCTATTTTTAGTTATTTTTAGATTCATATTTTAATTAAATTATAAATTAAAAATTTACAATCTTTTCCTACATGTTTCACCATAACTAGTAGAGGTTTTTTCAAAATGCCATTAAAGGTTTGTCTTATAGCAAGAAGAATGAGAGAGAGAAGGTGGGTGTAGAAGGATTTCATTATGACACTTTCATAATCAAATTAGTTACAAGGAAGAATGAAATCAACACCAAGTATACCAGTTTTGTGTTTTCATATCACCTCTTGATCTTCTTGACAATGTGTTGATGTGATTCCTTATAAGGAGTGGTATAGGAGTTTACTTTGGCAAACCTAATTTTATTAATTCTAACTCTTTTCCTAGGTAGTTACACCTTTGCATATTTGAAAGCAGTTACAAGTTCCTCAATTGACGTTTTTCACCCTTCAAGATTTCCTATGATATCCTTGATCTTTTGCAATGCTTCTCCTTTTTTGTGAGATTGGTATTAAACTTCATGACTCTTTCTTGAGCTTTGTGATCATGTCATAACTTCTAAAGGAAGGTCTAGTTTTGTGCCACAAGAGACCTATGTCAAACCTTTTTCCTTTAATGAAGATGGTATTTCAATTCATGAGGCTTTGACAATTTAATGAAATCCAACTTACAACGATTTTATGTGGTAGCTAGTAAATGGAGTAGAGAGAGACCTTCTTTGCCATCAAGATTCCATGTAGCCTTGAGGGCTATGTTTGATATATATATTTTATTTATGACTCCAATATTTGTTTATATGATGTTTAGATGTTTTACAAGGTATTATGATAGAATTTTAGTTTCTAGACCTTCAGTTAGGCCTACACTTGATCTTCTTGAAGCCATATAGGTCACCTTTCTTCATTTAGGCTTGTTTGGCCACTTGTAACCTATAATAAAACTATGAAACATTGTCAAATGACTTTAATATGGTAACAACACCTTTATATTGTATCATATAATTTCTAAAACTATTTAGAAGAGCTCAACTAACTCAAATCCTTGAAAACTAGATCAAGAAAGAGCATTTTATGCTAGTTTTCATGCATATCCAGCTCACACATCCAATTAAGTGACTTTATAAAGTTACTAGGAGAGTAATTAAGGTCATATAAGTGATTTTTAAGACAAACCAATCTAATTTAGGTACTTATAAGGTCCATATTATCCATTTGGTCTCTTTAGAAGTTTTAGAACACTTAGAGTCTTAAGGATGATTCATAAAGTTAAAGGACCTAAAACACAAACAATTTAAAATAATATTCAATAGACAACACCCTAATACTTCAATCAAAGTATTAGGATCCTATGTATATCTTGTTCTGAGTTCACACGTACTAGAAATTGACTTTTTGAGCCATACTAGCATGACTTTGTAGTCAAAGAAGGTGATTTGGAAAGAAGATGCATCAAATTGTTTTCTTTGGCCTTGAAACTCCATATTAGGTTCTATAAAACATTTTATGAAGTATCCCCATGGTTATATTATTTAATTGACCCTTAAAACCATTGGAATTTACCTAATTCCCTAAGCAAGGGTTTGTACATAGTCTTACTCATTTGACCCTAACATGCCTTTTCCATAATCTACTTATTTATTAGTGGTTTTAAACTTTATAGAATTTATATAAAACCTATAAATTGTCCCTATAGGCTCACAAATTAACTATATGCCTCGTAACATGAAATTTTTATTCATACTTCACACTCAAGCCTATGTATGCTCATTTAGGCCTTCTAGACCTAATTAGCCCTTTTGGCCCCTTCACCACTTTAAATAACTTTGAAATTATATTAAATCATTGTGATAATTTAATATTAATAATAATATACCTATTTCACTTTATTTACTTCATGGATTCAAACATTTATCAACTCACTTTGATCAATTTACCTAAAACCTACCTATTGTTGCTTACTAGATCTATCTTGACTATAATTTTTGGAGTAGGCCTTACTCAACTATCCATTTAACACTTTTATATCATTGAAAAGTGTCTAAGAGTTAATTTAGGTTCTTATTGAACTTATACAAACCCATTCACACTCCATCAAACACCAAAAATTTGTTTCTTCTCTCAATTATTGAATGCCATCAACCTGTAGGTTCACATTTGGACTCCTATACTATTATGCTCACTAGAATGAGAATTTTTAGACTATTATACTATCTTTGTGATGAAAATATGGGTGAAAACTTTTATATTATTTTCATTATCCTTTTTAACCGCTTAAACTTCCACTAAAAATTGCATAACTAGTCTCTTCTTTAATTTGGCCTATGGCAAGCCTATAGATGCACATTAGACCTTCTTGGGTGTTTG
>JARHVA010005792.1:0-47500 GCA_037957365.1 Torreya grandis | reverse complement strand
TAGTTAAGGAAGAGGTTAGGTTTAAAAATATATTGACAGAGAAAATTATTCAAAGGAGAAAAAAAGGCATTAGGGTTGATAATCAATTTACATCAAGAGAGGTTTTATAAGCTTATCATTGATGTTAAATTCATAATGGAATTAGAACAAAAAGTTATGTAAGGCATTAATGTATTCAAGATTTGTGAAGTGGCCAATCTTTTACCTAAATTAAGGAATGCAAATAGTCATATGGATGATGACCTTGAATATCTCAATATTGTTAAGGAAGAGGTATTTTTTATGTCTTGTGCATATACTCTATAGTAACTATAATTATAAATTATAAATCTAAGCATTACATTGTACAAAAGACTATAAATGTAATTTATCATCTATTTCAAACATAGAGCATATAAGCACAACATAGTGTACTAAATTTTCCTAAATATATATACTTTAAATATTTTTCTTGTATATCACTTTTATAATTTTTTTCTTATTTTTTTCTAAATAATTGTTTCAACTGATCTTTTCAAATGGAAATGTAATTATCCCTCCATTTTTATAAATTATTATTTGAGTTCTCATGTGTTCCTCATATGATTTTGCATCACTAATAAGCAATCATCTAGAAAAATCATCCAAAGATCCATTTTAACTTTTATTTTTGTATATCTTTACTACATGCTTCTCTTGCTCTTGCTCTTTGTCTCAAAATTCTATGTCCGTGGAGAATTTATTGTAGTGAAATTTCCTTGAATTTTGGAATTTCCATTTTCTACATTCAGTATATAAGATGTAAGTTTATAATAAGTATATTTTGATTCCAATACTTCTTTTGAATTAAATTTGAGCTCATTCAATGGGATTTATTTAATTAGAAGTAATTCATTGTCATCATCAATGACAATGTTGGTCATTATATTACAATTTAAATAATTATGAGTTTCATTTCAAATTTTATCATCAAACCATGACAATGGTGAAGAAATATAAAATGACAAATGATTTATAAAAATAATCTGCAATACTTTGTATTCTAGAAGGTGTTCCACTTGTTTTCTTTCATGTAGTTTATCGATTACTAGTCATTTTATCATATGGATAGCTTTTGTGTTTTTACAGAGATTAAATATTATATTAGTATTATATAGATATAAAATGTTTTAAAATGTGTAAAAACATCACTGATATTAAAAATAAATACTTTCATATAGCAACATCACATTCCTCAGTAATCCATTAAAAAAGTATCACATGCATTGGAGAAGCATCATGATCTTAGAGATGCATCATGGGATTGAATAAGAATCATTGGGATATAAAAACATCAAAATTAGGGAAAAACATATCTATGATGTAAAATTATTGCATTGATGTAAAAACATCAAATATTTATAAAACACATTACACTAATATAATCACATCATAGGCTTATAAAAGTATGACATGAAATAAAATCATTTCTATTGCTTTGAAAATAATTGTGAGCTTATAAAAGAATCACATTGATGGAAAACCATCATTGGTATGTAAGTATGGAAAATAATAACTTATAAAATAGTATCTTTTTAATAAAAGTTGTTAAATTCATGAAATTTAAGAAATGATCACAAACATGATTCATATGGGATAAATATATTTATATGTAGGCTATAAACTGAAATCATATAAGCATTTTGAAATGTATCAATATATTTATTGGTTCATAAATGTTATTGATTGATTAATTTGGATTGTTTTACACTCGTCTAATCATCAAACAATTTTTGGTCTAATTCCACCAAGATGAAAAATAATGTTTAATTTTAATTATATTTATTTTTTATATTTAAAACATATTGGTTGGGTACAACTAGTGAATTTAATTACATATCAAAATTTCATTCTAAAATAATGGTGAGTTTTATCATAGGTCCCATACAATCTCTGGCAATACAAACATTGTCTAAAATCATAAACTATCGATTTGTTTGTGATCCAAAAAAAATCCCATTGAGATTAGAAATCATTTGCCTTCTTGAGTGGAAAACACTAATGTGAATGAATTTTTTTGAAAAACTTACGTAAAAATTAATGTTATCTATATATCCAATATTGAGTTGGGAAATCCCCAATATTCACATAAATATGAATACTTTATACTAAAATATTCCCTATTCTCAACAAATCCTAAAGTACAAAGACTTATTGGTATTGATAATGTATAGTTTTAATGTTTTAAAAAATATAAGTTATGTTTGAAAATTCACTCATCAATTAGACCTTACATTAATATCATTATTATAAGCATAATTTTATACATCTAATGTCAATTTAACATAATAATTATAGTGTTATTCATTCATTCTTAGATCTCATATCCTTTAATATAATATGTTTCATAAGTAAAATCTATCTTCATAATAAATATGTTTCTAATGATTAATTAATCATATAATATTTGGGATTACTATATTTCATATGAAGTGTTATACATCAACAACTACACGATTTAATGATTAATATTGAAGACACTACATAATAAATTTATTTTATTGTTCTAAGTAAAAATGAAAAAATTAGGTTACTCTTAATGTAATGGTATTATAAATAAAATTAAGATATCCATATTCTTTTGTGAAAACATACTATTTGTTTACCTAATTATATATTTTTAAAATGTATTGTTAAGTGTTTAAAAAGCCTAACTAATCTAGGGTTTCAAACATTGATTAAATATGTTCAATATAAATATTGATTTTATTAATAATTTAACCCATCATAAATAATATAATGATATAAATCTCATGTAGGAGGTGTAATGTAAATGTAGTTATACCAAAAGAAGTGGCTTGCCAATTTTTCAATAGATAAAGGAGGCCAAACATAAAGAATATTAGAAAGTTGATTGTCATTGTTTTTGAAACAATAATATAATGCATGAGGGGGGGAGGGGAGGGGGGTGGGCAGAAATTTTTTCATTCTTTCATATGTTTTAAAGTTGTGAAGGTAAACATAAAATAAAGATAATGGATGATAAATACTTATGATCAATGAGCAGGGAATTCTAATAATGAATACAATCATTTATTTTCTATTTTCCTTATATGGATGTATGTGCAATCTTGAATTCTTGCATATCAGTAAAATGAGAATGGGTTTGAAATACATAGGTCTTGCAAAGAGAGCACTCTTGATAGTTTTCTAAACGTTAGGCCTTGGCATTCAAAATTTAAAATATTAATTGTTTCATTTTTATTGTTAGCCCTTGTAATTTATATATTGTTATATTTTAATCCTTTTTATATATAAATTATTTAATGTTAAGTTTTGGGGGGATTGGCACATTTTGAGTATTCTAATGATCCCATATAGGGCCTAATTTTTTTTCATGTTCACAATTTCAAACATTTAAATATTATGAGGTTTAGTTAAATTTTTATAAATTATAGTTTTAATTTTTCTAATAGCACTAATTGACAATGTAATACTCAACTCACAAATTGGATATAAGCATAATCTTTTGTCCTTTTCATAAAATAGTTTTGGTATCTAATTATTCACCATCAGGATCTCCAAAATTAATCTTCTTGGTATATTCTATATTTTTGTGTGCAATTAGCATAATTTAAGATTTTGAGATTTTCATGTTATTTAATGAATCCAAACAAATTGTTACATGTTATTGAACTAATAATTTAAATGATATTTTTTATTTAAAATAAAAATAGTTATTTTTTCAATAATTTAATACATTCCAGTCTTCAACTATTGGTTCAACATTTCATACATTCAATAGTATATTTTTGAAAGTTTCTTAGTATGGATTTGAGCCTTTTTAAGAAAACATATTCATAATTTAACAATAATGTTAAACACTTTCCAATATTTGAATCATATGATATTCCAAAATACATTTATATATCATTTGAAAGGAGGAGCTTACCCAAATCACCAATGAGAATAATAGATATTACACCATATTAGTTATTTTTTACATTGTCGAAATTCCTCTCATAAACATCGATAAATTATTATTTTATATATTCATCCCTATGGAAATAATTTCATCAATAAACAACCAATATTGTAGAGACTTTTGAAAAATCAAATGTACATTCCCTTGCAATGGTTTCATTTAATTTATAGGTATGAAAATTGTTCTATGGATTTTTCAAGCATTAATTTTAAATGCCATAATATGTGTTACCACCATAAATAATAATGGTTAATTACTATGAGTTACATGTGATTTTAATTAATTTAATTTTATAATAAGGTATGATTTGTACTAGCAGTACCTTAAATAATATTTTTTAATGGAAGTATTATGTCACATTGATTGTTGTAGTGGAAAAAAATAATATCAAGATAAAAAAAAATTCTATAAATAATGCATTTGAATTGGATGAATTGATAGAATGGGATTCAAAATTTTGACATCTATATTGATTCATTTATGGAAATAAATTTTAGATTTCCTCCAATGATTCCAAAATTTTATTATCATTCCAATTATGATGTATATCAAAGTCATGATGACCAAACATATCAAGATCATTAACCCAAACATCATTGTTGAGATATAGCTATGAAAAAATTATATTCATAAATATCATGATAGTATCAACATAATGAAGAATGCCATCCTTTGAAAAAACTTTGTTTTTTTAAATTGTATGGTGAATATTCCATGAGTGTTAGGAAGTTTGCATGATTCCCTAGTTTTCAACTACATGTTTAGTAACATAACCAATCTATAAAATAATGCTCTAGAAAGTTAGTACAAAATAAGTTTGTGTCAGTATGTCATATTAACACTTTTTTTATGAATTATGCCTTTCATAATTTTTTTATCAAGGTGAGATTTATTATGTCCATAACATTGGTATATGCTTATTTATTATAGTTTTTATCCTTACATGTATGATAAGGTTTATGTGTACTTTGAAGGATGATACCACCTTTAACTTCACTAATAATTATATCTCACTAATCTCTTTAATTTCATATATATGTAACTTTTATATCCTTGTTTGGGATAGATCTTAGAGTTAATTATCCATAACTAGTAACAAAGATGTAGTCTCTTAGGAGATCTTATTCTATTTCAACAATTATTTGTTTTAAATACACATTTTATATTTAATTTATTTAATATATATTCACCATAAAATATAATTTATTAACAAAATCTAATATACAACATATATGTACAACTAATAATGGTTAGACTAGAATATGATCCCCTATGAGACTACATCTTCATGAGTTATAAATAAATAACTATATGCTCCATTCCAAAAAAGGATACAAATGTTCTTTATTTAATAAAATAAATAGGTGAGTGCATATAATTATTGGTAGAGTGAAAGGTGGGATCATTCCCAAAGTTACAAATAACCCTTATCACATGTGAGGGAAACTACCACATTAAATTTGAATCTAAAAATTGTGTTCACATAATAAATCACCCCTTGATAAAAACACTATTTAAGGTGGAATTCAAAAAAAACATGAAAAATAGAACACACCAACACCCCCATGAATATTGAATAAGTTTTAAGCTCATAAATATGAGTCCTATTAACTAGGCTTGATGAGGTACCATGTGTAATGGAAGAGGAAAAATAAAAATTAAGCTACTATAGATGAAATAATGGATATATATATATATGTTCTCCATTTTACAGGAATGCATGGGTAAAATACATGATATAGTAGTGGTTCAAAAACTATTTTGAATTTTAATATAACCAAAGAATGTTTTCTCATAAACTATTTTTAATTTTGAAACCACCAAATAATGTTAGCTTAAAAATGATGTTATTAAATTTAATAGCTGAAAATAATTTTGGTTTAGAAGCATTTTTTTAGAATCATAATACCAATAGGTATCTAACATAAACTGATTTGTGTTTTTATACCAAGTAAGATGTCTCACAGAATGTTATTAATTTTGAAATTAGAAAGGATGACTTAGAATCTATTTTTAGTTTTAAAACTAAAATATACATCCACAAAATATATAGGAAAAAAACTTAGGGTAATAACATAATCGAATAACTAAAGAAGCATTAGTATTAAACAAAAACCCCTTGTAATGTTGAATAGGGAGTGAAGACAAAGTGTCTCAATATATTCAAAAGAATCAATGTAGTAGGTGTGTCGAAAAACATAATAAAAATAATCAAGTGATAGTACCCTATATGCCACATGATAGACTGAGCAACACAAACATGAAAATGGAGTGTGGAAAATCATACACATGAATGAAGGTAAACAAATCTAGAAAATCCATTCGAAGAATGCATTAACATGGACAAAGCTATAAAACCCCTCATAATACTTTATAAATTAGCGTGAGTACAAAATATATTTGAAAACCTTAACCAAAATATGTATAATGCAATGAAATGTGGTCCCCTCTAAAAATAAGGTGGCATAAGTGGTACCTATACTCAATGCAAAGTAGCATGATTAAAAGTTATCAAATAATCGACTAAGATTAATAACTCTAAATTTAAGTCATCATCATCATAAGTATATGTTATTCTTATGAAGAGTGTGACAAAATATGTACTTTAAAAAATAATAGCATAGAAATATGAGTTTCCAATCAGAATTCATCCTCCAAAAGGCCAAATATATGAACTAGATAGCAAAAAAAGAAATAAAAATAGAAATATTTAAATCATGGTTATAAAAATACAATAATAACCCCACCAATATGTCAGTATCAAAAAAAGTCAATGTGAAAAATCATTTCACCCTCCTAGGATTCACTAATCATAGTTAATGAGCCTCAAAATTTTAGGGCTTTAAAAATATGCTCAACATAATGGGTCTAGCTCATGGATGATAAATCTAGATAAATGGGTGATCATGTGGTAGAGTAGAACACTAGAATCTAGTTATTCGTAGTTAGGCCAAGTGATCATATATCATAGTTTATAAGTAGTCTATGCAGTGATCTTGGGCCTAGGTTGGCAGTATTATGATCATAAGAGGATGGGAAATGAGGGATTAAATTGAAAAGTAATGGATTTTTTGGTGGCTATCTTATAAGCTATGGAAACATGGATGGTGATGGGGGATCTAGATGGGACTACCCAAATAATGACATCAATACTTTGATACTCCATTACATGCTACATAGTCTTCAGATGATTGCCATGAGTGTTTTGGTTTCTATTTTTAGCAAACCATGACTTTTGGAAAGTAACCCAAATATAGGAGTCCACAAAATACACTTTCATCCAACATTTTTGGATAGAATGCTAATTTTTTTAAGAAACTCCTTCAAGCCGTATCTCTTCAAGACTAAAATATTTTAAAAGTTATGCAACTAAAAAATAAAATGAGTGAAATAGAGGTTCCCTAGGGGCTCTTAGATGTTACAGATGAAATGAAATCATCAAATTTGATCAGAGATGACCTAAAATTCATAAAATGGAATTATTTATTGTAAAAATTGAAGTGTTTTGCAAATGAGACGATGGCATCCAATTTAGGTGAAATGAAAGTAAAAATTGACTTTATTTGATAATTTGAATACAATGAATATGATTTATTCACACAAAAAATCTCATAATTTTTTTTATCATCAATAGATATCTTCCATATATAGATCTATAATAGGTATAACAATCCAATCGAAGGAAAAAATGGATCTCAATAAATAAGATATTGTGCATGTGAAGAGCTTCTCATGTAATAAAAATTCCTTCATGAAAATGATCCTTTTTTATAAATTTTCAAACCCACCAAAAAATATTTGGATAAAAAACCTAGTTATTCTAAATTTTGAAACCACTAAATAGGAATGGTTCAAAAATGGTTGTTCTAAATTTTATAACCATCCATAAATAATGATTGCTCAATAATATGTATAGTGACTATAGGATTTGTGTGGAAATGCTTAGATTGACTAAAAAAACCTAGAAATTTAAAATGGTTGTCTATTAAGAATGGCTCTGACCCCTCAGCGTTAATACCTCTTTTTTGAATCATTGAACTCTTGAGGATAAAAAATTTAAATTGAATAATTTTAAGAGGGTGAATTTGTATTACAACTTGTGTATTATTTCAATATATACTCAATGGTGGCATAATTTTTGAATTTTGATAACCAATATTTCAATAATTTGTAGCTTTTTGCTTATTTTTCTAGCTATTTCATGTATTATATACTCATAATAATTTATAAAGTGACATTTTGGGATTTATATATTCATGAATGTGTGTTATTTTTCACACTTCATTTTAACATTTTAGTTTATGAGTTATTCGTTTGGAATATTTGGCACTCTATGGTAGATGGTATACTAATCAGTGTTAAAATGCAACTTTATGCAGTTAAAAGAGAAGTACTTTTCCTCCAATTGACATTTCAACCTATGGGACCTCTCCTTGAAAATTCATCACTTATAAATCAATTTTATAGTAAAATCATACATTTTTCGATAACCATAACCTCTGAATCCACCTCGTTAGGAGACTAAGTTAATATTGAATTCTTTGATAATAGTACCAACCTTATAATGAGATTTTATTATGTTTTTCTTAGCTTCAATTATTATAAATTATTTATTATCTTAAATAATATTAAACTATTTACTAATGGTGCTAACCATATGAAGGACAAAACCTATTGGCACCACTTACCTATAAAAAAGGTGTTAGTAAGTAATTAAATTTGTAATTTATATGTACTATCTCCTAAATCAATAAATTTTG
Source organism: Torreya grandis (assembly GCA_037957365.1). Classification (NCBI taxonomy): domain Eukaryota; kingdom Viridiplantae; phylum Streptophyta; class Pinopsida; order Cupressales; family Taxaceae; genus Torreya; species Torreya grandis. Next base: position 38,797 of record JARHVA010005792.1, on the reverse strand, counting down.
ATAAAATAAAATACATTCACATTTGATAACTCAACATACATTAGAATCTCAATCTAACAATCTATTAGGATCCACTCAAATCTTGATAGTAACAAGAATTACTTCATAGCTAGACTCACTAACCTTTCATAGATTATTGTATGATGTCTTTCCTTGATACTTGAGAAAATAAACATGTGATTCAAGAACAAAATTTTAATAGTGCATTATCTTCCTATGTATTTAATATTCTTATAAAAACCACCATACATCTAAATTTTTAATAGGATATCATCGAATCCAAGTTCTAGCAAGTACTCTAAACCTAGTGGGGTAGTCAATGTTTTCCCCATTTGTGACTGAGGAAGTTAGTTTATTTTTTCCTCTACACATTGACCTAAGTAGTAAATTATTCCCTCTTCATTGTTCTCATCCATAATAACTAAAAAAACATGCCTTGCATCATATAATAAAATAAATTTAATAATAATGATGTCGATGGATAATAACAATTTAGTGATTAATGATTAATTCCATACCTAGTTACACTAGATTAGAAATATGGTCAAAGTTATTTGATGATGTAAAATATATAAGCTATAATGCTAGTGTAATGTAATATGTGTCTATTAGAGTTAGAGTTTTATAGCTCCATTCATCCACCCACTCTTGTGATTCACATTTGTTCCAAATGAAGTCCACACATGAATAACAAAAACATGCAAAGTGCCTCATATGAATAGTCCAAGAACATACATTTGAGATACAAAATTAGTCGAGCCCACTTGATCATGTTAGGGTCATACTATCCTCATACCTTGATGATTGTTCTTCCTTCATCAACCATAAATATCTACAAACAATAGATTTTTCTCAGGCTACATTAGCTATTGTATCATTACACCATTTGACATTGGTTTTTGCATTAGTCAAATCAGTGCCAGCTTCAAAATTCAAATCCATGCTTGTGATGGATTTTTTCACATAGGATCTAACACTATCATGTTCCCCTTTTCCATGACAAACCTCAGTGAAACACAAAATATGCTATATGCCAATGTTAACATGAATTCTAATCAACCAGTAAAACATTTGTGTATTCTTAAATTGTGATGTGCAATTATTTGACCAAATATAATGTTGATCTAACACAATGTTTCTCTCAGTCAAATTTGCATAGAATATCTAAAAACAACCTTGAAAGTACTCTATATAATGTGATTGATCATCACTAACATAGCAATGGTATTCACTTAATCTTTTTTAATCCTTATTTTTACTATCTGGGGTATGAAATAATGTTATATTCATGAATATGACAAACTATATTGAGTTTTAGTACTGTGACTAAACTTACATTTGTGGTTTAAATGTGTAATTATCAACAAATTACACTAATAAAACAATATAAAAAATGGGAATATTTCATTCCTTAACTTTAATTATTCATCCAACCATCTATCTCTATATGTATTCCTTGCATACCCATCAACAATTTCCTCCCAAAATTTGACCATAAATTCAAAAACATGTATTTGTTTTCTGACAATTTCACACCTTTTAGATTCCTTGATATATTTTAATTAATATGTCACATATTTGTATTTTTAAAAACCAAATAAAACTTATCAAATTACATTTGTACTCTCTTCTTGGATACAATTTTTCAATTCACCACACATGTTTCAAATTCCATCCAAACAGGCTTTGTTATTAAAAAAAATTTGTCTGATCTTTCTTAAAAAAAATGGTTGCAATAATTCACCTTGCTGATTTTGCTTGAAATTCAATGCCACAATCCTAAAAAAAATTGTAAAGATGTAAGCTAAAATATACATGATGAAAAGCATCATAATGCATCTTGAAAAATCAATAGGTTGCCTACAACAATAAGTTGTGTGTGTGTGTGTGATTTATTCTTACATACAAGTGTTTGGCCACATCAAAATATATCTTGATAATAGAAATTTGTCGATATTTATGTAAAAATATAGATTACAATTATATTTGGGTTATATCCAATAAATGTGTTGGATGTTATTCATAGTTATGAGAATAAACTCTTCTTGTCACTACATATTTTCTATTGGGTAAAACCATTATGTTGTCTTTCCAAAATTGTGAAAGTAAATCTTTGAGAGCATTTCCTTTAACTTTTTATTTTTGTGTAAGTCTACAAGAGAACACCTATATCTCATTTTTATTAGCATCAACAAGTATTTTACATATCCCAATTACTTTCAATAGTGTATTTTTGCTTATGTTCACTGCTCTACTTATTTTTCTAATCAAGTGTTTTCTCCATATTTGAGCACTTAATTTATAAGTTGTAGTTATGTGTTGGGCAATGTCAGTATATTTGGAGCATCTTCTCACACCTATAGTATGGTATGCATCATGTAGATTTTCAATAATTGCTTTCTTTTCACCATCATTATTAGATTTTATTAGTCCTAGGGCATATATTCAAGGTATTATATTAACCAATTTCATCAATGAAACAAACAATTGACATATTTGACTATTATTTAATTTTTCAAAGTAACTATTTCAAATTATTTCATCTATTTTTATTGAATGGTGATAAGACATTTTTTTAGGCATTGATTTCAAAATATTTTCATCGACTTCAGTTTAGTACGTGGGTCTTCTATGAAAAATCACGGTAGGTGTTATTAATGGTACAATTTATTAATTTTACGATTTCATATTGTTATCTTCACTAGTAGTTTCTTTATGTTCTATTGTTGTATAGTTTACTTCATTATTACTTTCACTATTGAGTGTTTTCATGTAATTATCTTCATTATTACTTTCACCATCTTGTGATTACATAAAATTTTCTTCATCGATAAGGAGCAAATCACCATGCATAGATTAATAATCAACAAAATTAAAAACTTCATACTTTGAATGTGGAATTCAAACATAATTTATACTTTTAGGTAAAAATTAATCATCATTATTCATTTCATCATTATCTATGACATTTGGTTCATTGTGGATAGTATATATACATTATCTTGAACAAAATGTTCGCATTCATCCCCTATATTTTTCTCTTAATATTTATAATTATTTTGTCAATTTTTCACTTTAACTTTTGATACTATTTTGAATGACATATGTTACCCATAACCGGACAAAATTTATATATTTTTAAGGTAGGGACCAAAAAATGACTTAATACCTTTCGCCTTCCATTGTACAGGGTAAAAATTGATGTAGAGAATAATAGTGGATACAAAAGTATCAAAAGATGTAAAATATAAATGTTGTATATCTTTAATTTGGTTATGATGGAGTGCATAAGTTCTATAACATGTATGTGTTTTTATATGCACTAAATTTCAATGCCTTACTCAAGTTCTTAAGTCCAATGGGAACCTATCTTATGTTATTAGTATTTTTGAACAACTTTAATGTCAATATTGCTCTTATTTATTCATTCATATATGTTACTTATTTATTTATTTCATCCTTAGTAGTGATTTTTTCTATTCTAATCTATTTATTAATGGATTATTTACATCTTTTCCCACAAGGGTTTTGTTTTAATTTTGAAAGCAAAAATAGTTATTCACTTGAAAGTATTCAATAATGGTTTTTTAGGAAGAACTAACATCCCTAAAAATTCTTTATTTCCCATTATCTATACATATAAACAAGGAACATTATGTTTTTCTAAATAAATATCTTGTTCTTTAGTGTTTGGGCTTCCTAACAAGACATCTCAATATGTATTATTTATAGTGTTGAAACATCCTAAATAGATGCTCTTATTAAAAGTACCTTGATATCTCATAATCAATCATCATCCTTAAAAAATATATGTATTTCTTACCTATACTTAAAAATCCTAACAAAATGCCTTCATACCCTTCACCTGTATGTCCAAATGCACTATCTTGAAAGCCCTCATCTAGATGTCCACTATCTTTTAGCACATTAATCAAGGACATACCAAATCTATAGAATAGATACAATAAAGCATTTATGAACATATATTATACTATATTATTCAATTATATATGTACAATATGATGTTAGAGAAATACATACTGATTCCTTATATAGATGCAAAGTATGTATTAATTTGATGGGTTACAACCTTTCAATTATAGATAGCATAGTTGATTATCTAAATATAATTTTGTTACAATTTACTTCCACTATAGATATTATATCCTCTAATCATGGGGAGAGATGGATGAGAATCCATGAAATATTGATTATTTCAAGATGCCTCATCTTCTTGTAAGCTCTACCACTTAATCAAAATTTATTTTTTTGAATGTAAATTCCATGTATAAATTTCAAGAATTCATTTAGATTCAAGTACAAGTTTCTCATCATCTATAATGTAACTCAATTTTAAAAATAACTTTCATACCCAATTTCAATGCAAAATCTAGTAGAGTAGTCTTCTTCATGATCTTGAATGGTCCATAAAACTTAGGAAATAACTTGAAGTTTCAATTACTCTACTTCAATAAAGATTTATTCTATGATTGGAGACATACAAAGATTAAAGATCTCATAAAAATTTGTTACTATATTGGGTGTTCATCAACATGTTGCTTCATGCAAATAAAATGATATAGAAAAAATAACACATCCAACATATGGAAACATGTGTGTGTGTGTGTGTGTGTGTGTGTGTGTGTGTGTGTGTGTGTGTGTGTGTGTGTGTGTGTGTGTGTGTGTGTGTGTGTGTGTGTGTGTATGGTTGAGAATAAAAGATAAACACACATATATATATTCATATATAAACCTGTACATGTTATAGTGTGTATGTGCTTTTGATATATCTAGTTTTAGAAACATGTCTATAAGATCATAAATGGTTGAAATCCATATCCCAAGGCATGCATGTACAAGCACATAGTTAAATTTGTGTTTTAAACTAAAAAATTAAAAAATCAACTTTCTCCTTCATAAGCATTGAATTTTATGGAGACATTTCATTAAAATATTACTATGACATTAAGCATAGTCTCCTCTTTCCAAAGATATGATTTTCTAATTTTTTTATCAATTCTAAGATTTCAATCTATATTGATTTATAAGTATGTCTTTTTATGCCATTATATGTTGTAACCATGCATGCTTATATTTGTTTATGTGTGTTTTTTTGTTAATCCAAATGCCCAAAATATTATAATCTTGCAAACAATGAATATTTATATACACATTGAAAAAAAATAAGTTTTATTTTTTAAGGTGTGTAGGGGTGGCGAGAAAGGGGGGAGGAACACATAAACATCTATCTAGCTTTAATAAGTGTTACAATCTATTTACTTGTAAAATTATTAAAAATAAATAAACATGAAAATGATTTTATATAAGTTTCCATGATAGGGTTTTAAACAATAATAAATGATGCTCAAAAAATGATGGGGCACATGATCCACTATCTACTCTATTTTTTTTTTTAAATGGATTTCCTCTTTAAGTTTTATATGTTTGTGTAGATTCTTAAATTTTAGTTTATATGTTAAACTAGTCCCGTACCCTTGAAAAATATATCTTAGTGATCTACCCCTCAACATGACCTTCCTCACATCTAAAAGGATTGTACTTATCACCTTACTGAGTCTAATTACTTATTTCTTTGTCCAACATTGATTATTTTTATTATGTAGATCACCTCTAGCCATAAAATGCTTAAAATTTGATATATATCCTTCACTTCTAGTTACAAAACCTCAATATATTTCCTCTATCCTAGATAGATGTGTTCAAAGCAAGACGGTAGCATTGATGATTCTATCCCTGCTCTAATTCAAATGTCCTTACCCTAGAAACACTCAATTTTTTTTAAATATTGTGATGTGTACGAGTCAACCTAATATTGTGATTAACCCTTCCATGACAATCATTTCAAAAGGGATAGTATAAATACAAGTCTAAGACAATTTATTAAGACATCTAGAAATTTCCAAGCAATCACTTATTCAATCTCAATCAATCAATTTCAAAACTACGTTGATTTTCCATATTCACCTCTATTTGCATATCAAGCATAGGAGTAGTCATACTACTGGTTTGAAGCACTCAAAAGTACCCCATGAGCCATATTTGTCAAGTTGTAATCTATATCACTACATGTATTTTCATATAGTATATTTCACCCTTATGCCCAAACATTCCCACACATATGTGAAAACTAAATAAGTATGAGGCCCTTCTTGTAGTATTGACTATGTAGGAAAAACACATTCATAGATGGGTCTTTGAGATCAGCTCAACATCCTAAGCCCACTAACCCATTTTTTAGCAAAGTAACCTAACCTAAGGTAGATATCTAGGGTTTAAGCTATATAAAAACATTAACATCCTATGTGTGATATTCATGTACATCAAATTAAAGGTAATAGAAAACCTAGAAAGACCCTAGTAATCGTAAGTTGATACAACAAACATTTTGTAGAAGATAGTTGCATCATGATTCATACAGAAGCATCAATGTAAGTTTCTAGAAGGTGACGCAAGTGTATAGGTATCCAAAAGGAATATTTATAGAATCTGAAAATTGGTTCATAAATATATAATAAGTTATTTCCACTCATGTAAATATCAAATCTATTTGTGCATCATTACAAAAGTTAATTATTCTTTCTTCTTTATGATTGTGCAATCAAAATACTATTTGGCATTGTACTTTTTTTATTTAGAATTTTTGTAATTCTTTAGTAAAATTAAACATCATAAACTATTTATTTAAGGCTTGGTTTTAAGAATAGGATATATCACTCTTGAATGGCCTATTCCTTCTAACCCTTAATTTATAAAAAGGGTTAAACTCTATGACCTAATTATACTTGACCATTTATAAAAATGTTTTTTTAAAAACTAAAGTCAAAAATCTATAATTTATTTTTTTATCATGTTTAAATTTTGAGTGTATTCATCTAAAATAATCTACAGAAGCTTATATTTCTCTCTTTTTTTTAAAAAAAGTCCCAAGGGTAACCCCATTTTGAACATCAATTTCCTACACTTACTCCAATATTTATATGATATAACTATAATTAATAACCAATTTTGTACAAAAAATATTAATAATAAATTTGTGGCACTCTACACCACCATATAATACGTAAAATACAAAATGTTAATTATCCATTTAATTTACAATAATTTGATTAACATTTATCTGATATGTAGTTTTACTTGCACATGTGATATACATAATAAACAAGTTTAGGTAGCAATGTAGAAAACAAACAGAGAATTTGCTAATGATTATATAAGAGGATTTAGGCATTGCTGTGAGAAAAGAGTTTTAAGAGTAAAATCTTTGCTACAATTCCAATTATTATCCATCTTTCCCACAACTAGAGAATGTATTAGGAACTCATGCACACAGAAACCATGATGCTATTAATTTTTTACCTCAAGATAATGTATACAATGGCCATGATCATAAGAAGGAAGATTGAGTCTTTGGACTTTTATAGGTCGATTTAAATTTAAACTTTGCATTTATTTAATTTATATTTATATTTATTTATAATAAAAGATTTTTAAAGCTTAAATTTTCTAGAAAATTGTTCTCTTTCGTGCACCTAACATGAAAATTCAAACAAGGAATAGTTTTATCATCATGTATTATTTTGTTTACTAAATATAATTTCAAAGTGAGTAATTTCCATATAAATTTAGTTAGGTTGTGGACTTTGGTTTAGGATACATGGTAAATTGAAGTCTAGTGTGGTTTAGGATATGTGGAAAATTGAAGTCTAGTATGGTGTATGATATGTAGCAAATTGAAGTTTGTTGAGGTTTAGGTTAAGTGATAGATCTCGATCAAGTGTTGGACCTATTTAGTACTTATTGATCTAAGGAATAATATAAAATATAATATAGTGGGTTCATTTATTACATTGTTTTTGGTCTAAAAATATGATTCTTTAACTTCGAAAACATGGTATCATTATTTTAGTTAGTTAATAGTGTTGTAGTTCATTAGATATCTATGTAGCAAACAATTTGCACTACCTAAGAATATGAAATTTGAAGTGAGAAAGATAAATGTTGTAAACATTTGGGCATTGGCATTGTTGGAAATAAGCCACACCTAGAACAACAATGGGCTGGAAATAGAGGCACCATTAGCTCAGTTGGTACAGCACTCTAGAAACAAATGGAAGGTCATAGGTTTGAATCCTTGGTAGTCCGTATGAATTGTAGCACAACATGTGGTATCAGAGCCATGCTAGGAGCCCCAAGCCCCTGTAGTGTGAGTTTGTTGGGGACGGGGGAGGGGTGGGGGTGTTGGAAATATGCCACACCCAGAAAAAATGATGGACTAGCCATAGCGGGGATAGTAACTCAGTTGGTAGACCATTCTGACAATAAATGCAAGGTCCTAGGTTTGAGTCCTAGCTAGTCCATATGAGTTGTACCTCAATAAGCATTACATTTTTATGTTTCACTACTAATAGATTCTTATACTCTAAATGAGGATATATAAAATATAAATATGGACAAATAGAGTTTATGTTCCATCTCCATCTTCATAGTTGATAAAGGGTTATGAATTTCGAAGACAACCTTCAACTATAACACTTATAATATTCTATGAATGTATATTTTATAAATAAAATTGTGTAAAGTGAGGGAGTGGGAAAATTTAGGGAAGATATTTTCACATATCTATAATGTTTGATTAAAATATAAAATAAAGATAGAATCTTCAAGCACATATATGATGAATGAATAACACTATCAATTTCCCCAAAGGTGCAAGTTATGTCATAAGGTATTTAATTTGTTGTTTGTTGATAAAGTGGGGTTTTGTAAAAAGAGAGTGTAAATTGGTAGGCATACCATAAGTGAAATGCATGAGGATGAACTCATCTCACCTTTAGTGCACACTATGTGTAGGAAAAATAATTTGATATTTCTGGAGGAGATGGTGGTGGAAAAGAATGGGTTGTGTTACTTCATACGATGTGGTAAGGAGCTCCAAGCTATTAATAAATTTATAATGGAAATATATTAATATTCTCCATCATATACATAGATAAATATATCAAGCTACAAATATAGTAGTGCTCATTTCTCTTTTTCCAATGAATGAAGGATAAGACAAACTAGCACTAAGGCCATGAGTGCTACCAGTTTTGAGAATTTTTGTAAACTTAAGTTTGAATTTCGTTAATCTTTGTATATTCTCTACAAACACTGTGACATTATTATGTATTAAATAAAATATTATATTATAATACGAATAAATTATAATTATATATGATACATAATTTATCATAATGTAATAATAATAATATAAATATTATTATACATATTATTACATAATATAATATATAATATTACAAAATAATTTTTATATATAAAATTAATGATTAATTTTATATATATTAATAATTAATAATATATATACATATATATGGGGAAGTGGAAAAATCCAGCTGATAAAATATAAAAAGTATTAATTATTTTATATATAAATAATTAATATGCATTGCGTTCTATGAACGGGATCTCCCCCACACTTCCCCCTATATCTTCGCTTCCACAGGGGTGGTCGCTCGATGGTTGCAGTCTAGGACAAAAACTAAATCACGATAGGAAATCTGGTTGACTTAGGTGTAACTCATGATCTAATTAAATGACACTTTAACCCAATTCATCGTAATATGCTAAACAACGCCCGATGCCGAATTTCGTCCAACAAGAATTGCCGTTTAAAGCCTATATTTCAACAAAATAGATGTAAATTAGTCAGAATCTGATAATATTTTGATCGTTAGAGTCGGAGACTGTATGCTTAACTGCTATTTTTGATATGGATTCTTGATAGACGAAACCCTAGGCGATCATTTAGAATATTTAAGGCATCTACGCTTAATTTTTCCAGGTTTGGACACCCTCTAAACCCTTTTTTTACACAAACTGAATTATCTTATGTTAATTTTTATAACCCAATAACAGATTAATTCCACAATAAATTCATAGACATAAATTTGATTTATAACGATTAATATAATTGGGTTAATTAACAACTAATAATAGTGGAAGCAAAAATAACAATAAGCTAATACAAAAAGACAATAACACAGATATACCCAGGAAACCCCAATGCGGGGAAAAACTTGCAAATGCTGGATCTTCTATTCAGCCTAACAGCAAACTTTTCTTTTGAAAAAATACAATTTTTTTTGAGTTTGCTATAGCAATCTTACCTTTTGGAGAGCCTAGCTGCTTTACTTAGCGTGCAAGAAACAGAAACTTTCCTTGCTTTCTTTGGCTTTTTTTTACACATAAAATCACTCTAGGATTTATCTTATCCTTACAAACTCAAAAACATTCTATTTAAAGAATAGAAACTACTGTTGCTGAAAATCCAACTCAAACTGTTTTAAAGCATATCTAATCTTCAGTTGCTTTAAAACAATTCCACATTCCACCTTTCGAGATACAAAAATCAACACTCCCTCTTAGCGAGGAAGGTGTTCTGCACCACACCCAACTTATCCCTGAAAAATTCAAACTTGCTCTTCATCAAGGCCTTCGTCAGGATATCTGCAATTTGTTCATCTGTAGGAATGTAATTGAGCTTCACTATCCCCTTCTCCACACAATCTCTGATGAAGTGATACTTGATCACAATGTGCTTTGACTTGTCATGAAACACAGGATTCTCAGAGAGTTTGATATAACTCTGATTATCACAATAAATCACTGTAGGATCTAGCTCCTGATTAAAGAGCCCAGCTAGAAGTTTTCGAAGATAGATAGCCTCACATGTAGCCATACTGGCTGCCATATACTCAGCCTCTGCAAAACTCAATGCAACTGACGTCTATTTCTTGCTATACCAAGAGACTGCTCCTGATCCCAAACTGAAACTACACCTTGAAGTGCTCTTTCGATCAGCTGTAATGCCTGCCCAATCTGCATCTATAAACCCCTTGAGCTTCACTCCATCCTGCTTAACATACTTTAGCCCATAATCAACTATGCCTTGGAGATATCTCAAAACAAGCTTCGCAGCTATCTAGTGAACACATTTAGGTTACACCATAAACTGAGTGAGTGAGTTCACTGCAAAACAAATGTCTGGCTTGGTGTTGACCAGATACATAAGGGAGCCTATCAACTGTCTGTATAAAGTAGGGTCTACTACCTCTGATCTAGAAGCATCAATCTTCTTCCAGTTGGTCACAAGTGGCGTTGACATAGGCTTACAGTTTTCCATCTTGAATCACTTCAAGATATCAATTAAGTATTTCCCTTGTCCAAGGAAGATTTATCCCTCTTTTTGCCACAACTCTAATCCCAAAAAGTAGTGCATCAACCCAAGTCCTTCATCTTAAACTCTCTAGCAAGGTCTCACTTGCAGTGTGCTATGAGCTCCTCTGACCCTGTGAGAAATAGGTCATCAACATATAACAACAATATGAGAAGTTTACCCTTCACCTAAACATAGTATAGGTTTGAATTTGTCTCACTCTTGATGAAGCCCACACTCTGCAAGTAACTATCAATATGTGAATACCACGCCCTAGGAGCCTGCTTGAGTCCATACAGTGCTCTTTTCAACCTGCATACATGAGAATCCCTCTCATGTGCTTCAAACCCTTCTGGTTGCTCTATGTAAATCTCTTCCTCAATCACCCCGTTGAGGAAGGTCATCTTTACATCCATCTGATGAATCCTCCAACCCAGCTATGTTGTTATAGAAATGATATCTCTTATAGATGAGTACTTGGCTATTGGAGTGAAAGTCTCATCATAGTCAACTCCTTCCTTCTGTGAAAACCCCTTAGCCACAAACCAAGCTTTAAACTTTTCCACACTGCCATCTGCAGCATGCTTAATCTTATACAGCCATAGACTTATCTTCTGGTCTTGGTACTACCTCCCACACAATGTTCTTCATGATGGAAGAATACTCTTCCACCATGGTATCTCTCCATAATTGGTGCTTGGATGCCTCCTAAAAGTTGGAAGGCTCTACTTTAATTAATTCACTCATAAGTGCCACATAATTTGAATAACGTCTGGGAGCCCTTCTTTGTCTGACTAAATCTTGAGGATCACCTACATATTCTTGAGCCTCTCTTAAAGTTTGCTCAGTTGCCCTATTTCTCCTCTTCGCACTAATAGGAATATGAGGCTAAGGAATTATTTGTTCCTCTATCTGATCATCCTGCTTGTTCTACTCTCCAGCTTGCGTGACTGAAGGTTGAGGAATTTGTGCTACCTCAACTATGGATGTTTGTTCCTCCTCATTCATCAAGTTACTTGACTTCTAAAGAGCCCTCTCTTCCTCAAACTTCACATCTCTGTGAACCACTGTTTCCTTAGAGCAAGAATATAAACCTGATAAGCCTTAGAAGTTTCACTGTACCAAACAAGGATACCCTTCTCTACAGTAGGTTCCAACTTGGTTCTCTTCTCAACAAGAATGTGACAATACACAAGACATCAAAAGATGCGAATGTGCCCCAAATCTGGTTTCTTACCAGTGAATGCCTCTTCTGGAGTCAATTTGCCCAACACTTTGTGAGGGCTCCTATTCTACAAATACACAGCTGTGTTGCAAGCTTCTGTCCATAAGAACCAAGGTAGATCCTGAGCATGAAGCATAGCCTTGGCTGCTCCAATGATAGCTCTATTCTTTCATTCAGCAACCCCATTCTGTTGAGGGTTGTACGGAACTGTCAACTCTTTCTTGATACCTTCCTGAGCACAAAAATCTTTGAAGGCATTCAAGGTATACTCGCCTCCATTATCAGACCTTAGTATCTTGATTTTCTTTCCAATTTGGTTCTCCACAAGAGCCTTAAACTCTTTGAACCTTCTGAAGACCTCATCTTTATTCTTCGTGAAATATATCCACATCTTCCTGGAGAAATCATCAATGAAGGTAACATAATACTCATATCCAGTCAAGGATGTTGTTGACATAGGTCCACACACATCTGAGTGTACGAGATCCAAAATCCCTTTGGATCTAGTGTCGCTGCTTAGAAAATTAGTTTTGGCATATTTCCCAAGAGCACAATCCTTGCACACCTCATGCTATTTTGTCTTCATCTCAGGCAGCCCCGTCACTATTTCCTTAAGAATATTAAGTGCTCCATGGTGAAGGTGAGCCATCCTCCTGCGCCACAATTCTCCTATCCCTTTACAGCTACTAACCAACGCATGTGATGGCTCAAACTATAACTGAAACAAGCCGCCATGCCTGACACCAATCACTTTTGCAATCTTGGAATCTTTGGGACGAATATAGACTTTTCCCCTCTCAAAGGTCATGATGTAACCCTTGTCTTCCAAGGCAAAAACTGAGATTAAATTCTTTGTCATGCCAGGGACATACAACACATCCTCCACCAACAAAGGTTTGCCAAACTCCCTTTGAAACTTGACGGTGCCAATAACAGTTGCATGGTACTTGGCATTATCTCTGAGCTCAATATAGAAATCCAGCTTTTTCTCCTCCAACTTGGTGAAACATTCTTTGACTCTCGTCATGTGGCGAGAAGCCCCACTGTCAATATACCATACTCTGTTGGCACTTGAACTTGAGAGACAAGGAATGAGTGAAAACTCATTCTCAAATTTTGATGCAAACTCATCCACCTCTGCTATAGCAGCAAATTGCTTCTTTTTCTTGTCCTTATTTTTGTTATTCGGACATTGACTGGCATAGTGACCCATCTAATGGTAGCAAAAACATTTAATCTTGCTCAGATCTTTCTTCTTCCCACTCTTGGAAGAATAACCTTTCGATTGCTCTTTATTTGACTTCTTCTTACCCTTGCTTGCAAGAGCAAGATTTTCTTCATCTTGACCCTTCTTTGTCTGATCTCCTCGATGAGCACCTTCACAGATCTCCTCCTAAACAAAATCATCCCAAAGTCTTGCCCAATCAGGTAGCCGGTCTATGCCAACAACACACTTGATAAACACTTCACAGTGCTTTGAAAAGTCATTAAAGGCTATACGCACCAACTCATCTTCTTTAATCATCTCTCTAATAGTAGCAAGTTCATCCCTGACCTGTGTCAGCTTAGACAAGTAAGAGGTCACACTCTCACCTTTGGACATCTTGATATTATGCAATTTGTCATTGAGCATCATCTTATGACTCTGATAGTCGCTCTGATAAAGTTTTGTGAGCGTATCCCACATCTCCTTGGTGGTGTCTTTCCCTGATAAATGAGGAACTAAATGATCTCTTACTCCATCCAGGATAATCCTCTGAGCCTTGGCCTCTTTAACTTCATGTGAATCTAAGGCAACATGATCATTTATTGGTGGAGTCACTTCTGTGCTAGCATAGATCCACAGTGTGTTCTCTTTGAGAACAGATGTAATCCGAACCTTCCACTGCAAGAAGTTAGACACACCCTCGATCCTGTCCTCATATCAAACGTTGGTTGCCATAGCCACAAAAAGAACTGAGGATGAAAAAACTAATTTTTTTTCTTGAAATATGCATTAAAAATCTTGGCTTTGTATTCAGAGTTTAGAGCTCTGATACCGTGTTAATTTCTATAACCCTGCAACAGATTAATTCCACAATAAATTCACAAACATAAATCTGATTTATAATGATTAATACAACTGGGTTAATTAACAACTAATAACAGCAGAAGCAAAAATAACAATAAGCCAATACAAAAAGACAATAACACAAATATACCCATGAAACCCCAATGCAGGGAAAAACCTGCAAATGTTGGATCTTCTATTCAGCCTAACAGTAAACTTTTCTTTCGAAAAAATACAATTTTTTTTGAGTTTGCTACAGCAATCTTACCTTTTGGAGAGCCTAGCTGCTTTACTTAGCGTGCAAGAAAAATAAACTTTCCTTGCTTTCTTTGGCTTTTTTTTACACATAAAATCACTTTAGGATTTATCTTATCCTTACAAACTCAGAAACATTCTATTTAAAGAATAGAAACTACTGTTGCTGAAAATCCAACTCGAATTGTTTTAAAGCATATCTAATCTTGAGTTGCTTTAAAAGAATTCCACATTCCACCTTTCGAGCTACAAAAATCAACATCTTAATGTTGATAATTTCTTTTCGTTACAATCCACCTGCCTTTTACACTTAATTAACATCTTTGGATTTATATATTTTACGCTTATTGCATTGTTTTCTTAATAGTATTCTTTGTTTGATAGAATCCACTTGCTTTGTGAATTTTTTCAGTTGGGATTATTACATTTCTTAATAGATTATTGTTCTAGAAATTCATGGCATTTTACATCCTAAAATTTACTTGTCATTGTTATATGCTATTTACTGGTTATGTTTATCACATGAGGAATATTTCTCTTCTTATTTTTCCTTTTTACAGATGGATTGACATTAATATTAATGGCAGGGCAGAGAATTTCATTAATATTGAGGTTGATTGAGCTCGTCTCTATTTGATTGCGTTGTATCAAAACTTGGAATCAGAGAATTTCATTAATATTGATGGCTTTGATATTTTGTCTAGATTTAGTTTATTTCACAGATGATAAATATGCACCGCAGTCAATGATTTGGATCAAGATAAAAAAAAACAAAGAAAGTAAAAACTTAACCACTGAATAAAAGTACCTATGGTAAACCAACTCTATTAGTCTGCCTACCTTTTAGATATTCATGGCGAGGGTCCGTTATAAACAAAAGAAGAACCAGGTAAGGGAATTAAACCTTACACAAAATATGAAGTTGGACTGAAGGTTGTCACAAGGAAACTCCAAGTACGCCATTTGACGACAGAGACCACAGGGGTTGATAGGAACGCAAAGCTTCAGGACCATACCACCTTGCATATCACACAAAATATAATTTCACAGCCGCTGAATTTTATCTAATCTTTTAGTGCAACACACTCATTATCAGAGATCAATTCACATCATTTTTAAAATGTTCTATGCTTGTTTTTCCACACTTTATATAAATAAATAAAATTAATTAATTAATCATAAATAAATAATACCTAGAACCTTTTTCAAATCATTGCATTTCAGTCAATGAAAATATAATAAATTAATTTATTTTTTATTTTATATTACATTATATTCCTAAGTTAGTGTTCAAACCTCCCCCAAAAAAAAATGAAAAATACACTGAACTCATTCGTTGCACAAGTTTAATCTAAAAAATAGAGCTACTACATAAACAACATGTACTATAAAATTATATGTAATATGTTTAATTTTGTATTTATTTTATGGTAGGAATTTATGGAATTTGGGACTAGCACAATAATTTTACCTTATTTTGAGGTTCGGTTGTCAAGATATAATCCATTAGGTAATTATTGATTTTAAAGTATATCTCTATATGTTGTTGTCTTGGAGGATTCATCAATATTACTTTAGGGTCACATATGCATGTAAATATTTTTTTTGGGATGGATATAAATTCTCCTCTTGATATGTATTTTTATTTTTTATTTTTTTTAATATTATGATACCTAAAAATTGCTTTTACGTAAATATTAGTCTTAAAATAATATTAGTTTAGGATATGTATATTTGTCACTTATCAATTTAGATTAGGTTTTTATTATCATATTTTCCTTAATTTATGGTTTTTCTCCATCATGCTTTTTATTATTTTATTTCTTTCTTTTTTTTCTCTCCTCTTCTTTTATTTCTTTGTGGTTATGTGTATTTTTCAATAAACATACAATGGATGGGCCTTTTTTATCTAAATTTGGGTCCTCCAATATTTTGGGATTTAAATTTTTAGCCTTTCCCATTCATTGTGTGTCAGTGTGTGTATCAATAAAGCCATTACACCATTTTAGTTTTTGGCCCACAACTCTAAATATTGTAAGCAATGTTGAAATAGGTAACAGTAATAGTAACATGCATGAAGGACACATGGAAATGGAACTAAAAGAATGAAAACTCTTGTCTAGATGCACACATCAAGAACACAAAAACATTGAAATTAATATGCTTGATCTCCATGGCTTCAAAAACAATAAAATTGGAACCATAGTGAGGCGTTGATTATCCTACATGTCATAACCCCATAATTCATATATTATTTACGCATAGGCAGCCAATTTCTAGATAATGAATTCTAAATCCATCCATTTTGAAATGAGTTGTGTTGTTACATTAAAAAAATAAATTCCCTTCAAAATTATTTTACACCATCCCCATGAAAAGGGATAGCATCCACCACTTTAGATTATTATTGAAAGATTAAAATGTATAGACTAATCATACATAATTGAGAACACAAAACATGAACTACATGGAATCGCATGAAGAAAAATCTCTCCCCTACTTCTCCTCACTCCAATAGGTGTATCATTATTAAACATAAATTTATTCAAAATACATTTAAGCCTTCTAATTCTTATCTAAGAAATATAATAAACTTGAGGGACAAGTAGTAGCATTTTTTTAAGTACAAATGAGACACATAGAGTACATTTTCATTGATGAAATTATCTTCATAGACCATAAAAGGATTATGAATATAAAAAAACTAATTAAGTGACACATTCCCCCAAAATAACATCATATTTTTTTATGGTTACTTTGTTGTACTTTTTTTCAACCTATATCAGTTGCCCCCTACATTTAAATATAAACCAATGTATGTGGGGAAATACTTTGGGTACATATTTTGGAATAATTTAAAACAATTATAACATTATATACAAAATGTTGTTAGCAAAAGTGCATCAAACAACAATTAGTGTTTGGATGTTTATTAATCAACATAAAAAATGCAAAACTAGAAAATGAGGATTGGAATATTCCCATGTCAAGAAGAGAGTTCTTTATGTCTCCATCAAAATAACAAACCTTTAAAAGATCAACACATTTATATGAAACTAACAACTGAGCTATATTGCATAATAATAAAATTTTAAAATATATAATTATTATAGTTACAATAAACAAAACAAATAAAATAAAATAACATGCCACACCCAACGTCGACACTAAACTATAGATAACAATACTTATATACAAATGACAAGATATTATGTTGACGTCCAATTTTTTCTTTAAAGTAGGGTTAGTTGATGGATATGTCATGAAAACTATTCACATTGTATAGATTCTACATTCATAACCATTCAAATTAATCATGTATGTGGTTATTTCCTTCATAAATTCTTTGGGCCCCCATTGGATATAAAAAATCTATCTCGATTTATATTTCCTCATGCTACTCTAGGTAATTGACAAAAAATGAAAATCTAAATGTTTTTTCTACTAATAATCATAAAGTGTAAAAAATGTTTATCGATAAGGAAACATTGATTGTCAACATTTGACTTTCACTTTGATTTATGAAGATTTTTATTATTGTACAACATGCATATCTTCCCTACATTAATCATTAATAGCTACACAAGAAGGAATGGTAGTAAATTTGCATAAACCTATAAATAAGAAGAATCAAGACTTCTACGTATTATATATGAGATTATGTTGATAACCAATTTATGGGCTAAAATAGGGTTAGTTGATGGATCATTTGGGAAAATTTCCACATTGTGTATGGTCTAATACTAAAACCACCTCACTTACCCATGTATGTTATTATTTTATTCTTAAAATACTTTGTCTCCCACATGGGATATAAAAAATATGACACATTTACTAGTTCCTCCTATTACATGGTGAATCATCAACAATTATCATATAAAATATCTTGGGTGCTAAACATAAACAAATAATATGGAATGACTCTCAATAATCTAATAATTTATATTGGAAACATCGATCATCAAGGCTTAAGACTCATAAAATTATCAATATCACCGTCATTATATGACATGCATATCTCCCATGAATTTTCCTTAGATCACTACAAAAAAGTAAATGGTAGTAACAATATAAAAACCATAAAAATTAGGATGCAAGACTTAGCATAAAACCACTTCCACTACATTTACAATTATTATAATTTTTTTCCATAATTCCATTACCAATGTTTCTACTTTAGTTTTTCATTGATTTAAACTCATTCAGATTATAAAATAATGATTTAACAGAATAGAAAATTACATCCCTTCTGGCATAACTTGTACCTTTAGAGCAACTACTAGTTTATTCATGTAGTATTTTTTTAAAGTATTAATATAATCAAGTACAATTTCTATGTTTTTTACTTTTTATTTTTTTCGAAAAGTTTCAAAAAAAATTAAAAATTACCTAGGCTATCCCATTCGAAACTTATGATGCTCATTTGGGAAATAAGTTCACCTCGACCTTGTCTTGTGATGGGCAAGTTCAGTAACTTGGATTATAGAGGATGGAGTGGCTAGGGGAGAGGGGATAATTGGCATGCACCTTATTATTTCTCACACAACATGCCCCATTTTCAAGTAAAATGAGGACCCTATTTTCTTTCCAAATCTTTACCCCTTGGGAGGTTTATGGTTTCACTTGATTGGGCCCTTCTCTAATTATAAATCTACTAGGTGATAAGTTTCAAGTGACTGGTTGTATTTATTTTCAATGCATTTCAATGTTAAAATACTCAATCCAAGATTTACATTTACAATAGGTAAGATAAGATGCCTAAATTTTTTTTAGTATGAGCTGGTTAAGTGCTAATGTTTGCTTTAATTTTAACTCGGTCACTTTCAAAAAATGGGATCAATCTTGCAAGGTTTATTGAAAGTGGGCTACTTCACTCTTTTGGATCAACCCCTTTTTTGATCCATCTATGCTTTAATTTGATCTAAATTGAATAAGGGTTTGATTTTATTGATATTTCACTTTACTTAATTTCATTGAAGTGGTTGGAAGTTGCTTAGAAATGGTTTTATTTTCATTCAAAATGGTTTCATATTGCTAAGTTTTTTCACCATCTAGTTTCATTATAAAAATTTATCCATTTGATTTTTAAATTTCTAAACATTGGATTCTATTTCAAATAAACTAATTGTGTCTTTTCTTTTCATTTTAATGTGTACCTAAATTGAACTTAGTGTTATGTGGTGGTCTCTAGATGACTCCAACTTGTTAAAATTTCCATTTGACATTTTCTCATTTTTTATTACTTCCTTGAACCATGTCGTACCTTTTTGCCAATCCACAAGATTCATCTAGTCAACAAACCTTTAGGCAAGTGGATCACCAAGATGTTTCCCAATGCATGATCCTGACAAAATCTTTATGCTGATGAGGTTTGTACAAAGTAGAACCTTTGGGGAATAATGTTAGTGGGATGCCACCATGTGGAATCACATTGGTGACTCCCTAACCTCAAGGTTTCTATATAAAGTATATCCCCTAGGTAAGCATGTGATAGAGATGAAATCATGTCAGTTAAGTGATAAGGTGATGTCACGTGGTGAAATATCATTACTCTGTAGCCTTAGGGGAATCTTTGTAGTCCTAAAGAACATCAGAGTTTTGGGTAAACAAGATGATGCCACATGGTAAAATCTCACATCACTATGATAATGAGTAGTCATCATAAATAAAACATTGGCTAAGAAACAAAGAAGCATGGACTAGCCATGTGTATGAGCTAAAAAATAAAATACATGTTGGTAGTGATGTCAATAAAATATGATCCTAAAATTGACAACTAATCTAGTTGTCAAAGTCATCAAAACCAAAGAATAGACTATGTCCAATATGACCTACAATGCCATTTGATAAGGGCCTATTAATTGAAAATTTCATTATGAAAGACAAAATTTGAAGTTAATCTGGGTGGAAACATTGAATATTTATGCACATTTGGGAATGGATATAAATAGGTTCTAAGGATAAATTTACCATGAAAAGAATCATTCTCTATTTGAGGACAATATGGAAAAAATATAAATTACAATCCTAATGTGTTTCCAACAACTTTCAATCATACTTGGCTAACATAATTTACTTTCATGATCCAGAGTATTGTGGTCTAGCTAAAAGATTCAACTACATTCTTAATTCCACATTAAATTCATAAATACTTTTGTGGTGTGAATTAATTTCATGAATTTTGAATTTTGAACCACTCTTGTTCCTATTTATAGGATATTGAAAGCATTTCTCAAGGGTGAAATTTTTTTAGGATTAGAGAATGTTATGCTTGGTCGGTTCTTTATGAATTATAATAGAGATGTAGATCATCAGACATATTTTATGCATATGAATTAATTTATATGATAATTTTTCCCTCTCTTATTATAGTGTTATTTCCTTAAAGGTGTTTCTCACACTTAGATGACTTTATGAATGAAAAAATTTATTAATCAAAAGGAAAATATTGATAATTTAAAGCTTGTTGAGGCTATATAGTCATTTATTTTGCATGTTTTATGGTAGTGATGCCTTTTCTCCTCGTAATCAATAACCTCAGACTCTTTCACCATCTTTAGTTGGATTTGTGCTAGGTCTGGCTCAACTAAATATTTGTTTCACTAGATTCACTCAGTTAGATATTATTTATTCATCTGTGTTGGTAGTAATCTCTTTATCCCTATTCTTTTTCAATTTATTTATAATCAATTTAGACTATGAATTAAGGTAATATAAATTTAAATGTTTATCTTGATTATTATTTCACATTCCATTTTTCACTATTGTAGCATTGTTGCATATGTAAATGTGTTAAACTAGTAAATAAATCAATTATTTTTTATTCTATAAAAATCTTAGGAATTTTTGTTTCTACAAAACATTGAACCACAAAAGTGTAGAAAATAATAGTATGTATCCCCTTAAATGATACCTTATCCAAAGCAAACTACATCTTAAATTATTAAAATACACCCCTTACATGGAATAGTCTACATCAACCAACTTAGTGAAGACTAATATACCAAGACTTGGAACAGTAAGACCTTAGGGAGGTATTTTATTATCATGATTTCAATCCTTTTAGGAGAAGTATGGCCTAAAAACCCCTTCCTAATTTTTTTTTATATCAATTCATGCATCAACATGTTTTATTACTAGAAGAAGGTCTAGTGAATCATGAGTTATGTTCACAACCAAAACTTTAACTAAGACATTCCATAAAAAATTTATTCCACTAAGCTAAACATTAGCTCAAATTAGAAAATAAAATAATAAATACAAGATCTAAGTCTGTTGAGATTGATTTATATCTTTTAAATATTATAAACCATAGGAGGTAAAGAGTTGATAAGGATAAAAGGAGAGAAACTATTCCTAATTAGTGGGAAACTCACCTATAGTTGCAATCCTTCCTTTGGCTAATCCATTTCTTTTTCCCTAGCATATCCTAGTGGCTAATCCCATGGCTAGGTTTGGATAAGGATGTTATTGTCATGTGGTTATCCTAGGTATATCCCATAACTTGCCTAAGAACCCTGACATGTTCTATCCCAAATTCATAGTAGGAGGAATCGAGATGGTTGAGGAATATATCCAATTATTAAAGGATGCATTCATTAGGACACAAGTCAAATTTGAAAGTGTTGCATGTATATTGTTTCCTTATTCTTTAGGGGGACCTGATTGTGTTTGGTATCTTGGGTTACCCCATGGGTGAATCACTCCTTAGGATTATTCATAAATAGTGTTTTTGAACCATTGTATGATCCCCATTGACCCTACAGTACTACATCATCATTTTATTACTACTAAGAGAGAACAAAATTAGCCTATGAGCATGTTTAATTATTTTTTTTACAAATTATATTATAGGTTGAAATACCCATATGTTATTAGAAGGCCCAACCATCTAGACCTACCTGAGAGCTCTTAATCCTTTGACCTCAATGTTCCATATAATAACCCCATTTGCATTAACATACCTATCTCTAGCCTATAACAAAATAATTAATATAGTGAATGAGATGGTTCCATAGGTTTTTAATGTGGGAGATTTTATGTATTTAAGGCAAGGAGGTTATTTTCCTATGGTTTTCCCATGCATAGCCAATAATTTGTTAAATAACCCTGACAATTTTTATCCCAAATTAATATTAGGAGGAATCTAAATGGTTTAAGAACATATCCAAGAATTTAATGATGCACTAATTAGGATAATTTAATGATGCACTAATTAGGATAAAACTCAAAATCAAATATGTTTCCTACAAATTGTTTCCTTATTCTTTAGAATAAACTGTTTATGATTGCTATCTTAGTTTACCCCATGAGTCAATCACTTCTTGGGTTTATTCTTAAATAGTGTTTGTGAATAATTTTTGACTTCCCATTAGCCATGTATTACTATATCATTATTTCATAGTTGTTAAGAGAAGAAAATTAGCTTAGGAGTATGTTCAATTATTGGTTTCAAAAACTATATAATAGGTTGAAACACCCTTATATGTTAGTAGAAGGCCAAACCATCTAGACCTACCTAAGAGATCTTAATCTTTTGATATCAATGTTCCATATAAAAACCCCATCTACAATAACATACCTATTTTTGGACTAATAGGAAATATTTAATACAAAGAATGAGATGGTTACATAAAGGTTTAGTGCAAGAGATTTACCCTATTAAGGACAACTAAGGACATATAATTATATTTTTATGTTAAAAAAAGTTTTTATGTAGAATACCCTTATTGTGAATCCCATCATAGGTGATATGTATGGTTCCCTTGGCCTAGTGTATGCTCCAATTCTAGTGAATTACATTCCTAGTGGAACACCTTATGTTCTTCCAAACCATGCTTTCCCATAGGCAACAAAATCAGATTGTCCCCACTGGATACAAGAACACAACTTTTATACCTAGTACAAGTGGACATGTTGATTCTAGTAGTCATCCACTAGTTGTCCCCTCATTTTGAAATAATAAATCTACTACCAATAACAGTATTAACCAAACACAATGTGTTTCCCCAACATTTATAAATGATAGTGCACATGTGGATAACCCATAACAATAATTTACAAATCAACCAAATGTTAGCATAGACATTAAATTAGGAAATTTGAAGCAAATGCTAGAATTTGTAAAATGATGTGATTAACATGCATAGGCAAGGCCCTCAAAATTCAAATACAAGTACTAAAAGCTCACCTTAGGGAAGGAATTTAAATTTCTAAAGACCATATAGACAATGGAATTTCCATCCTAATAATGAAACCATGCATAAGAATTATCCTATCCACCTAAGAATTATGTTGTATATACCATATATAAAAAGAAACCAAAAAAGGTCAAACTTTGTTATCATATTGTTGATGATCTTAAGAAAAGCAAAGATAGAATAACCATGTTTGATTTTCTCCAAATTTTAAATCAAAGAGAATTGCTTTGAAATAATTTTCTAATAATAAGTGGAACAAATCTATTAATAATTATGATACACATGTTTATTTCTATAAACAAATGATTGAAACTCCTCCATTTATTTTATTAATAATAATATTTAGTAAAAACTTACATAATTTATTGGTTGAGTTAGGTGCTTCTATGAGCATCATGGCATATGTTATTTGCTGACAATTGGTCCTTTCTATGAATTTGAATCAAAAGTTTGTCCAACTGGACAAAATAGAAGTGAATGTAGTAGGGGATTTGAATCATATACACATGAAATTAATCTCATAGCTAAATATTTAGTAATTCGTTGATATCCAAGTGATGTATATCCCATATGCTTACGATATTTTGTTGAGTTTATATTGTTAAAGAGCACTGAATGGTTACATGGCAGCTGGTTCTAGCCATATGTGGCTACCATGGAAAGGTTTTCCCAATCAAATTAGAATGGATTGAGAGCCAAATATGTCTCATATGATAACTTATTATAATATAATAAATAATATCCTCTATGAAGAGTCATAAATGAGAGTTTCTTTATTGAACATAGAAGAATAAACTCACAATGGCCTCTTTATTAACATATTCAATGTACAAAAAATATTAAACCTGGAAGATTTAGACCTATTAGATGAATAGGAATTCTATGATGCCCCTGGGATAATCTCACTTAAGAATGCTACTCTTTCATTCAAAATTATGGAACACAAGGACTTAATAAGAGATAAAGTGTTTATATAGCCTTCAACAAGATGAAATGACCACTTTGATCAGTTTCATTCCTTGTCCTCCCATAGAAGAGTTATGCACAACCTCTCTTATATTTTAAGGATTCTCATAATCCAAGAAATAAAACAAGTGTAGAATCAAAGATGATAAAATACACCAAGAGATGAACATTATAGATATGCTTCCTTTGCAAAGTCAACCAACATATTCTAATAATAAATCATATTATGTAATAATCAAATTTGATTTATGGAAATTGAAATTTGATGAATATTATTCTAAAAGTGGATGTGATTCTATATTTTAATTGATCAATCTAGGATTAAAATATTAACTAGCTTCCTACCACTTACATTTTGCTTACACACACAACATGGCCGAGTATGAAGTATTGGTTCATGGACTATTATTCATCCTTGGAAAGAAGGTGAAGAGTATAAAAGTTCTAGGTGATTATTAATTAGTGGTTAGACAAGTGAGGAACCAATACTCATCTAATGACTAATGCTTTTGTAGGTATTACAATAGATATTAGAACTTGATAGAATGCTTTGATGCATTTGGTATTCAAATGTTGCCTAGGTAGAAAAAATATATAGCTGATGCATTAGCTATAGTTGTATGTACTTTAGATCCCTTCACTAATTCATGAATGAGAAGATTATCAATGTAGATAGTTTATACACCTTTTATCCTAGGTAATATTAATAATTTCTAAGTCTTTAATGACAAGTAACACATCATGTTCTTCATCACCAATAATAAAGTATTTTTAGATCAAATTATTAATGAAGATGGTGGAGAAGACTTCAAACTAAATGAGGATGGGACAATAAATTTAAATACAAACAAAATATCAAATGGGATGATCTCTCTTGAGAGGCTATTTTATATGGGTTATCCAAATAATAAAGGTAATTTTACCCCTATTAAGTGCATGCAACATGAGAAATGCAATATGGGTAATGCAAAAGATGTGAAAATTATGCTTCTAAGTAGGACCTATACCATAAAAGAGAAGGATAATTTTTCACAAGATCTCAAAGAATTTAGACATGTAATTGTAAGGAGTTATGAAGAAATCAAGATCTTCAATGTTTATGTCTTGACACACACTATTCCCTCGAAGATTAGAGTGAAACCCTTTAGGCAGAGACAAGGGCCTATCAATCTACTGTTAGACCCCTTGATTTTCAAAGAAGTCTAGAAACTTCTTGTATCAAGGATCATCTTCCTGGTGAGACAATATACATGGGTTTCTAGATTTGTATCGATGAGTAAAAAAATATGGAAAATAGAAATTGAGTTGATTTCTTAAATATAAAAAAATCTTTTGAAAAAGATAACTACCCATGGCCTTCATTAGATAAAGTGTTAGAGATTTTGATGGTGCAAAAATGATGTCTTTCCTTGATGAGCATTCAAGATACAATCAATAAGCAGTTAATTATGAGGTTATAATCAAGACAACTTTTAAACCATGTGGGGTACCTTTACTTACAAAAGAATTCCTTTTGGCTTGATTAATGTGGGTGCCATCTTTTAAAGGGTAATGGACATTGCATTCAAAGACCCTATGGGAAAATGCATTGTTGTGTATATGGATAGCCTAACATTATTCTACAATAAAAATAAATATCATGTAAAATATCTTTAAAAAAGTGTTGCAAATATCTAGAGACCATGATATTTCATTAAATCCTAAAAAAATCATATACAATGTAATTGAAGGTAAATTGCTAGGCCATATCATTTTTGAAGAGGGCATATCTATAGACATGTATATATGAGAGGTGATCCTAAAAATCCCACTACTTGGCACTAGTAAAGAGATGAAGTCATTCTTAAGTAGGATTAACTTCATGAGGAAGTTTATTTCTAGTTTTGATGAGAGAATCAAGCTTGTAAACAACATAATGAAGAAGGAATGAAAGATTGAATAGAAAATTTAAGAATAAGCATATTTTTATCATATGAAGAAAGCAATTGTAAATACACTAGTGTTAATCAGTGTAGATTACACCCAACCCTTCTACATTTATTCATTTACCTTAGATCATTCTACTATTATTGTGCTATCACAAAATAAAGAAGTGGGAGATGAAAGGCCGGTGTCTTTAGTGTGTAGCCAACTAAAAATATTTAAACTCAAATATTTCATGATTGATGACCAAGAATTTTCTTTGATCAAAGTTGGTAAATCATTTTGAAATTGCATCATTCATAAAAAAAAAATGTTCATTGTAGTACATGATCCATTTATAAAAGCCTTGCTCATGTAGAATGAATTTGGAGAGAGTCATGGTCATGGTCAATGTATCACTATACTATAGGCGTTTGACCTAGAGATAAAATTACTTAGTGTAAGACATCATGAATGTTGATTTGTATACATGTATATTTGGATATCAGTTAAATAATGAGTGTCCTAGAAACCTAAAATTGACATAATGAAGAGTGTTTCACCTTAAAAGTATCCAATTTATAATCAAAGTTATCACTCTCTATAGAAGAAACCATGAACGCATATATTTGACATTCTTTAATAAAGAATTTGTTACAATACTTAGATATTTCAATGGAAAATATGGAATCAAGCATGGCTTAAGGAGTACTAAAAATCATCAAATACTATGAAATGATCACTATTGTCCATATATTTTCAAAGATGCATAATTACATACCTAAATTTTCCACACCTGCCAACCCATTTCACACCATGAACACACCCTAGCTATACCACTACAATGGATCATTGAAAATTAACAATTTTTTGCCAATTCTTCCATAGGACAAAATTTTATCCTTCTAGTGACATATTGGTGCACTTTTTGGATTGAATCTCAACCATTCGGTAATTTTACCACTAATGTAGTGATCTAATTCATAGATGAAAGAAAATTTATCAAGTTTGGGATTCCCACCAAACTGGTATGTGATAATGGCCCTACGATATCCTCCCTATAATTTCTTTAATGGGCTTAAGATCATTAGGTAACCATTAAATTTTCTTCAAATCATTATCTACAAGGAAATGGGTTGCTTGAATTAACAAACAAGAATTTATTGAATATAATTAAGATAATCTTAAAAGTAAACCTTAGGGATTAGCATAATGTGTTAAAATTTGGTTTATGGTCTAATACAACTAGGATGAAATCCTCTTTCAAGACCTCTCCCTAACATCCACTATATACCCAAGATCCTATCTTCCCAAAAAATCTAAAAATCTATACTTGGTTATTTATAATATATTACCTAGAAGAAAATGATCAAATAGAATCCCATCTCTTTAACCTCATGCAATTATAATTAAAATGAGATGTAGATTTTCTACATTTTAGTAAGAATGAAGACATTTTCAAACATTTTTTGTAAAAATGACCCAAAATGAATGCCTTCATGATCTATGAGTTAGTCCTCTTATGAAACAAGGCCCACAAAAAGAAGGTACTATGTGGAAAATTTGATGATTTGTGGCTCGGTCACTAAAAAATATCTAAAATCCTAGGTGATAATTCTTTATACATAGGGTGTTTTAATACTAAGGATGTTCCATTTCCTGTCAATCAATAATTTCTAAAAAACTACTTCCAATATTGATTGGCTTAGAAGACCCTATAAATAATTTATCTTTTTTTTCATTTTTATTTATTGTTCCTTGTTTTAGTTTAAGTTTTATTTCAATGCTTAATATTTTTTATATTGATTTTCCTTACATGGTTTAACCTCATCGCATGTATTTTTGAGTTGAACCTACTATTTTGACATAAAGGTTCAATTGCTTCACTAAGGAATGTGAATGAGTGGC
Source organism: Torreya grandis (assembly GCA_037957365.1). Taxonomy (NCBI): domain Eukaryota; kingdom Viridiplantae; phylum Streptophyta; class Pinopsida; order Cupressales; family Taxaceae; genus Torreya; species Torreya grandis. Next base: position 10,055 of record JARHVA010005792.1, on the reverse strand, counting down.
TTGTTTGTGAGAAATATCAATGGTATTCCTTATGTGTAAAAGTGTTCAAAATATTATTTAGTTGATTGATTGAACTATTGTATTTTCCTTGTATGGATATAATGTTGAATACCTATGATTTATACAAAAAAAAATGACATAGAAAGGCTACACTTGTCATCTCAAAGATGAATGAATACACATAACAAAAAATATGAAACATGATGCACCCCTAAATTCTTAAGTTCAGTTTTAATTAATTATGGATTTGGAAACTATTACTCGACCCATGACTTGATTTCCAAAACTCAATGTATAAAAAATAGATCAAAATCTCCTTTCAAAAGAATTGAGTTAAATTGTAAAATCTGCACTTTCTTCTTGAAAAGCTAATTTTAGCAATCTCCACTACTGGCTTTCTTATTTAGTTGGTAGTAGAGTAAAGCCATAGAAATGGATGAGAGATATATCTATCAAGGATATGAATGATTATATTAAAACATAGAAATACCCATACCTCTTCCCTCCTCAGCTAGATTTTAATTTCTTTCTCCCCTAAGTAGTGACTATTAGTTACATAAATTTGAATTATTGTATGTGCTTGCAGAATAACTAAATTGAACACATAAACTCACACACTAATGGTATTTAGATAGAAGTGAATTTTAGTATGTCATGTGTTGGAGTATAATTTTGTTCCTTCATGTTTTGATTTTATTTTATAAAAGTACTTCAAGCTAATGTTTGTATTCAAATGAGAACTTAAAATTTTAGATTCTAGAGATACTCAAGAGTATCTCCTAGTAGTAGTCACCACACCTTATTTCTCATATACAACACCCAAATTTTTTTTAAATCGGGACACTATTTTATTTCTAAATTTTTACCCCTTAGGATATTGATTGTTTCACTTAACTGGGCCCTTCTCTAACTAGCACTTTGCTAGATGATAATTTTCAACTGACTCAATGGATGTTTGTTTTAATTCTTTTTCATGTTCAAATACTTAGTCCAAGATTCGCATCTAGAGTAGGTAAGATAAATTGCCTAAATATATATAGTATGAATCGGCTAAGTGTTTATGTTTACCTCAATTTGAACTTTATCACTTTCATAAAATAGGGTCAATCTTGTTAGGGTTTGTTTGAAGTGGGTCATTTCATTCTTCTGGAGTATCCCCCTTTTGATCCATTTTTTATTTAATTTTATCTTAATTGACTAAGAGTTTGCTTTTATTCATCTTTCACCTTAGTCAATTTTAGTTAATTGGTCATAAATTGCTTTAAACTTGTTTTATTTTCATTCAAATTGGTTTCATATTACTAAGTGTAATAAACTAAAAGTGGTATTTGGATGCTAAGAGTGTTTCTTGAGATAGCCTATTCATAGTTTAGCCCTAGGACTATCATAGAGCCTTTATCAAACTTTTATAGATATTTTTAAGACCACAAACATCTTTAGCAAGATGAAACATAGTCACAAAACTACATAACTAGATTTTAACCCATTGTACCCCATAGCTTGTTAGTTGAACACTAGTACCACATTAAGGACACTAGAAACACATGGTGCTAGTGTCCTCAACTTGGAACTTGTGTAACTTGCCCTAACTCTCATGAAATGATATATTTTCAAATATATGCCCCTCCTAAGGTTGGATGAGGTGAATTTTATTATCCACACAAGCTACAAATCACTATAAATACAAGACTATTATACCTTTATTCACTAGATGGAAAATAAATGCAAAATAAATTATTCAAATAAGAAACAATTTGAGAAAATCAAGGTTATTAATCCCTATTATTCCATACTTAAACATATGACCATATACATTTTCCCTAAGCCCAAATTTCAAATATTTCCAATCTCAAGCACTACCAAGGCATTTCAAACCACTATCATTCTATCATTCACTTGCACTTACACCAAACACTAGGTGGAAGAACTACATCGGGATTGATCCTTCCTTAATTTATTATTATGTAGGAAACCCTCTTCATAGTGGGGTGTTTAGGATGTCTATCCTATCCTACTAATGAATACACATTTTTAGCTAATTTCATACTTTCAAGGGGATTAAGGTTTGCATACTAAATCATATATTTCAATCACAATACAAAGTTCTAGATTTCATGTGTGCATGAACAAAACTTAGAAACAAAGGTGTAAGTGCTCCAAAAAATTAAGAATAATCTTGTAAATAATATTATAACACCATTTGGAGGAAACTAAAGCCAGATGGGACAACTATCTAGGTCGTTCTGTACTATCTAGTGAAGAATATGTCTTAGGGACCCTGTTGACGACACTCAAACCTAACTTTTACCTAGTTTTTAGCACCTAGATTTTCCATGATGGTTATTTTCTAGATAAGTATGTGTTTTAACATATTTATTACTATTTTTTTAAAAATTAAAATTAGTCAAGATCTATAAAAAATCATTGGTTATTTAATGCATATTATTTCACTAAATTAAATAACTCAACTCGTTAATCTAACTTAAGATTTACATTAGTAAAACCCTAAAAGGTTAAATCATTTGGTAAACTAGTCGTACTTTGAACTTTGCTTTAAAACCTAATTTTACATAGGGTTTACCATATTCTAATTTTTTTCCATTATATTAGGGTTACAATCTTCTATTTTTTTTTATTTTTTGGTATAACCTAGATCATTTAATCATTCCCACATTAGGGTTTCATTTATTTAATGTAATTTAAAAGAACTCAAAGAAACCATAATTTAAAACCCTAACCCTAGTTAACCATAGCTTTTACATTTTCAAAACTCAGATTTAAAATCCATATATCTTTTTATTCATATTTCATACAATTAAAATTAGAATGATAGAATAAATTAATCACTTTTTGTCGCAAAGTCTAATATTTTTATTTGCATGATTGTTCCCTTTATTTATGAATGAATTCATAAAATACATTAACACATCTATAGATTATGTTTTATATCTATTTTAATATATGTCATATTTCATATCATGTTATCTTTCTCCTATATAAAATTATATTAACAAGTAAATCTATGCAAACCTATACACACATATAGGATTTAACACATAAGCTAACAACTATGTTACAATTTTCAATGTCATGTCTTATGCATAGGAAAAAATATCATTCTCCTCCTCATCTCTATGAGGGTGATAACTAATTTCCCTCTAACCAGGTCAATTCTATCACCCCTCCATGAGATGATGAAATTATTAGTATGAGAAAGATAATTGTAAGTTTACAAAACCAGAATCAATTATTACATGAAAATATTAAAACATTGGAAAATCAATTTGTAATATAAAGACCTCAAGGGCACACTAGTGTAAATAATGTATATGCATCTTCACCTAGTCAATTTATGGAAAATGGTCTTACATATCCAAATCATAAATCACAATAAAGTGCATCTACACCTAATGATTCAAAAAGTATTCAAATATCAAATAATATTTAAAGTGAGGTACTAAAAGAAATGATTAAAGATAAGTTAATCAACCTACCCCCTCTACACCTAGTAAGGAAATCTAGATATTATTATGTATATCATATAATTCATGGTCACCAAAATAATTCATGTTTAATATTGAAAAAAATAGATTAGATATGAATACAAATGACTCACATAGTGACACATCATCCAATTAACATAAAATGACACATCTACAAATTTTAAAAGGGTAAAACTTAGAAATAGTACAAAAATGGTTAACAAAGCATAACTTAGAATAACAAAAGGTTCCAAAATCACAATAAAATAAAAAATAGTACAACAAGGACATATAAATAAATCAAATATACCTCTCCAAAATAATGGTCAACATTCAATATAGTATGATTTTGGTCATAGATATCTACAATAGTTTGATTATCTTTGTCAAAGATTGGGAAAATAAGCCCAAAGAATAAATTATCCTATTATGTAAGTTGATAATATTGGTCAATAGTGTTTCATATTTATTAAACATCGTAAGGCACATCAGTCATAAATATAGTTTATCGAGGCAAAACATATAGAAAGAGAGAAATATCTTAAGTTGCAAAGTCAAAATCATGTTATACCTAAACAAGCATTTTCAAAATAGGATTTTTAATTGAAAGTACCCCTACAACACTGTGTGTTTACAATAAGGATAGTTTAAAAGGAAAAAATCACAATAAAAATTACAAATCATAATTTAGAAAGGTCAACTCCACAATATAATGAAAGTATCTCTAGTATTCAAAGTTATCATGATTTTGATGCTGAACAATATTATGATTATAATGATAAATATTCCACATATTCCTATTGCAACAACATTAAATTAAAACATATCATTCACATAGCATGAGAGATTACCATTGCTATTTTTGACATAGGCCAAAGTGAGAATGAGTATTACATGAGACTCACTGATTAGTATGGTTTTTCTTTCCTTGTACATACCTTCTTCTCTCCCGCTCCTTGTACATAGTTTATTTTAATTATATTCTATATAACTTATATTTATAAAATAAAAAAATAATATAAAATGTCAAAACATAAAAAAATTCAATTATTAATTAGAAAATAAAAAATTTATAGATTGTATGAATTGTTATGATTACATTTCTTCTACTTGCCAAACATTATATATGCTAGATATCTTAGTATAGTTAGTTTTATCATACATAGATGCTTCACTTGATCTTATTGATTATTTATAGATTACATACAAGACTCTAATCCACTACACTAATTTACACTTACTATCATCTACCCATTAGGGGCATATACATTGATCTAGGTTTATTCATTTGATGCATCTGCACACTCAAGTTATCTCATACACAGTTTATACTACCAGGTTATATCCTTACATTTTATACATTCCATTTTATGCATTGACATATCTTAATATGGATCATTGATACTCATTCTCATATTTTTTATTGGTTATCACTATTTTAGACTTGTATTATGTAAATCCTAGCAATTGCATAGTTTTGTACAAAACATCTATACATACTTTCAGTTATAGATTTATTAGTTTAGACTTGATTGTGTTTCATCTACTTATTCCATTTCTAGGGCCTTTAAATATGCCATTTCTCTTTGTATCTACACCACTTGTATCCATGTATGACTTTGACATGTGCCCATGTCCCTTGTGTGTGCTTTCTTGATTTTATATGTGGACATTTGAACATGTCCTTCTATGTGGTTCTAAGCCAAAATTGATTGTTGATTGCATATATGCACATTTGAACATGTCCTTCTATGTCTTTTATGCTCAGATTTATTGACATGCGCCCATCCCTTGTATTGTGTCCCCTTGGTCTACTTTTTCATGGCTCATGTTTGCATGTATGCTTTCTAGTATGCATCTTCATCATGACACTTGTCTTTTCTTGTTACACAAACTTATTTTGATGCCATGAGGGACCTCATGGATCTATCCTTCCTACATGGGTTCCATGATGGACCTCATGCCCCATTCCCCCCTAGGTAGCTACTCAGATTTATTAATATAAACATCAATTAAATCTATCTTAACACCCTTGTGCAGTGTTAGATTACAACATACATCTTACATTGCATACTTATGTTCATATTATTTTACATTACGATGTTATGTTTGCACATTATATTGGAATATCACATAGTTATCATATATATGCTCTAGCTAACACATTTTGTAGATCTATTTTATTTTGAGGATAGTTATTACATAGGTCAATAACTGCCCTTAAAATATGGGGGCATTAATATGGGTTTGTCATAGAGATCAAGCTCCTATATTTCTATTCATAGATCATTTTCAGCACTAAGTCTCAGTTTTAAAAACCAGACATAGAACAGACATAGGAAAAAATAGGGACTCAAAAAGTAGTTTAGTCACCCAAATTTTAGATTAGACAAACTTTAAATCCAAGATTAGTAAAACTAGTGCCAAAATGTATTATTATTTTCTACATGGTTCTATTGTCTAGTAGCCCAACTTTAGGGTAGTCTAGATTAGCTAGAAGAGTACACCATGTACAGTACAAATTTTAACAAATACAGTCATAGATCTAACAATTTTGTTCCCAAATTCTAACCCATTGTTCCCAGATTCTAACCCATTATTCCCAATAGCCTTCAAGTTGGACACTACAGCCACATGGCACTAGTGTTTAAAATTGACACTAGTCTCCCTTTCTATATATATATATATATATATATATATACACACACACACACACACACACACACACACACACACACACACACACATAGACAAATTTATAACCCTCGTAAGGTCAGCCTAAGCACATTTTTTTATCCTCATAATTTACATATCACTATAAATACAAGACTATTAGACTTATATCCACTAAATGTAAAATAGATACAAAAATCATATTCGAATAACAAATAAGTTGAGAAAAATCAAGATTATTTGTCTTTATTTTTACCTACTTATACATACTACCATCTAAAGATGCCCTAAGCCCAGATTTTTAAAATTTCCAATCTTAAGAACTCTCAAGGAATTCAAGACCACTATCATTATAGAATTAAATTGCACTTTTCACCAAGCACTAGGTTGGAGAACTACATCAGGATTGATCCCTCGTCAGAGTATTGGTATGTAGGCAACAATATTCACAATAGGGTGTTGAGGATGTCCATCATATCCTAATAACCAACACACATTTTCATCTTATACCATACTTATAAGGAGGATTAGGGTTTACATACTAAATCAAATATACTATGAATAATATAGAGTTAAGAAAGTAAAACATTCACTAGACAAGATCAACATAAATGCATAGTTCACAAATGATGCAAAACATAAGCATGGGAAATCAATCTTTTTTATTAATTCAAAAGGTTTTCAAGTACATGTTTTTCTAGTGTTTCACCATAACCATCAGAGGCTACTTCAAAATGCCATTCATGGCTTGTCTTATAGAAGAATAAAGTGATAAAGAATATGTGTGTAGAAGTTCATTATGACACTCTCATCATCAAATTAGTTACAAGTAAGAATGAAATTGACACCAAGTATACCAAAAGTGTGTTTTCATAACACCTCCTTAAACTTATTAACAAGGTGATGATGTGATTCCTTATGATGAGTGGTGTAGGAGGTTACTATGGTAGACCTAAGTTTATTGAATCTAACTCTTTTCCTAGGGAGTTACACCTTCACATCTTTGAGATCAATTAGAAGTTCCTCAATTGACACTTTTCATCCTTGAAGATTGCCTATGCTAGCCTTGATCTCTTTTAATACTTCTCCTTATTTGTGAGATTGTTATTAAAATTCATGACTATAGTCATATAAAATATCCAAATTGGTCATTTGAGTGTGGCTTGTGACACCCCATCCATAGGTCCTTTTTGCATACTCTCGTGGCCCTTATAAACACCTTTTTGATCATTAATAGTCATCAAAAACCTTTTGAACGATCGTTCAACCTTAGCCAAATGTATTCCTAAATGCCAATCTTATTCCCCTAGGTCCCGAGCCTATAAGATATGAGTACCCCATTTGGACTATAATGCCCCATAGAGAAGTGTCTCATTTTTGGTGGTGTTGTTCATTTGTAATTTGAGCCCTAGTGATCATTTTCATCTAGTCCTTATCCATAATTAGGTCATCTTAACGTGAATGCATCTGACTCATGACAAATTTTTCCCTATAAAATCCCACTCAAAGCTCAGTTACAAAAGAGGTTACAAAACATACAAAGCAAGAAAGAATACAAATAAAGTACTAAAAAAAAACATTTACATAAATCAAGACTATATTTATTGTTATATTATGCATTAATTTATTAATATAGACCCTTAACTAAATTAGGAATAAAACTCCATTATTTATAAATAAGTTAAATAATTTGGTGAACACGACTTACTTCATTTGTGTAAAAAAACCATAGAAACCTTAGGGAAAAGTCCTTGCTATTTTTTAGCAATATGTTTCTAATTTCTTTTAATTAAATTATATTTCACATAAAATCAAAAATGGATGTCACTTATTTCAAACAATAAAGATTCCATACTTAGTCCTATCATGTATATGAATGATGAATTTTACTATATGTTAATTCAAAGCTTCATTCTTTCCATTTCGTGCTTAATTTTTATATAAATGGGATGATATTAATAAATTTATTGCTAAACATGTTAATTTTCCCTTTCCTTCAAATTAATGTTTACTTTTATCTAGTAAAAGGTCTCTCTCTCTCTCTCTCTCTCTCTCTCTCTCTCTCTCTCTCTCTCTCTCTCACTCTCTCTCTCTCTCTCTCTCTCTCTCTCTCTCTCTCTCTCTCACACACACACACACACACACACACACACACACACACACACACACACATTAAGCATGGGATATACTGAGAGGGGGGGGTGAATCAGTATATCATAAATCTTATAAACTTTCCCTTAATAAAAATTCCACTTAACCAAACATTCAAGATATGCAATAAAAACTGAAATAATAAACACCACACAAGATAGAGAAACACACTATATTTAATGTGGAAACCCAATGTGGGAAAAACCATGGAAAACAATCTCAAGTATATGAATGAGCACCAACTCAAACTACAATATTTGAAAGTACCAACTTACAGGAGCACCAACCCCTTTGTTGAGCACCAACACAACAACAATTAATGAGCACCAACCCCTTTGTTGAGCACCAACACAGCAACAATTGGTGAGAACCAACCCACATGAAAACCAACCCCTTTTTTTGAGTACCAACATATCAATAATTCATGAGCACCAACCCATAGGAGCACCAACCCCTTTGTGTATACCACACAACTATATCTCAATGTTGCTATCTCAACAAATGATAGTTCATTACAATATCTCTTTCTTGTCTCTCCTTTGCTCTTCTAAGCTAGTTATAAACAAATCCAAATCATACTCACTCTCACATATTACAAATGGCTTCTCAAGCCATTATTTATAAAATGACCTTTGGCCTTCACCCTTTGTGACCCTTCAATCCTCATGCAAAATGACACCAAAATTGCATGACCCTTTGTATCCTTGCATTTGAAAAGTCATATGGTGACCCTTCATAAGAAAAAATCATCCTTTCCTCTTTTGTATTTATCTTGGTGACTTTTTATATTCCTCAAAGTGTCCCTTCATGAGAAATTGTGCCCTTTCTCTTTTTTCTTCATTTGTTGACTCTTGGAATTCCCCAAGATGACTCTTCATGGGAAAATTCATTCCATTCTTCTTTTGTCTTTACCCCATGACTCTTTGAATTCTCCATGGGCCCTCTTTTGACTTATATACAACAAAAAATATATTCATTAATATTAAATAAATATTAACACACATTAGCCCAGATATAACTATTAAAAATATCGTTAAATACAATGGGGCCTTTATCACCAATAATGTTAGACCTTTGACATCAATGACAATATTTCCAAAAATATCCCCATTTGTCATTGAGGGAAACCTCAATCCTAAAACTTCCACATCCTAAAACATGCACATACTATCATATGAAAAACATACAATAACTCCCCCTTACTATAACAACCTATACCTGTTCCCTGTACCTATTTCTACACCTGTACCTGTACCTATTATTATCCCCCTTTGACATCAATGGAAAAGGGCATACCTGGAGCTAACACTTAGATCCCCCTCAACTCATGATGAACATCAATGGTAAGAAGTAAAATAAATTACTCCCAACTCCTCTTCCAGATCTTTGAATGTGTCATTTGATCGTGCTTTTGAGAAGATATCTAATAATACATATAAATTGTGGCTTGTCCTTTGAGAATCTACAATCAACTCATTTGAATCTTTTATTATAATCTCATAACCTTTTGCATAAAACTTTAATGTATATCCATGATCACATATTTGACTTACACTCAATAGATTATGTTTAAGACCTTTTATATACAAAACATTCTTAGTCTTGGTTCTACCATTATCCAAACTCAAAGTACCTTTTATGGCTATCTTGGTAGTGGTTTTATCTCCAAATTTCACTATTCCACTAGTAATTTTCTTTAGATTTGTGAACTTACTCTTATCTCCTGTCATATGCCTCAAACATCACTAT
>JARHVA010005791.1:1080000-1100799 GCA_037957365.1 Torreya grandis | reverse complement strand
ATGACATTATAACTATACATAATGTTAATTAATTATCAACAAACACAATTTATATTAGGGTGGATGTATAAATAATAAATGTTTTAATAAAATTTTATATATTTTTTAAAATACAAATTATTCAGTAAATTTGTTGGCCATTTCTCTATCATTCAATTTTAGGATTTTAGGATATATCACGATATAAATTGGGGGTGTCTCTAGTTAACTTACATTTAGAAAAAATCATATATAATATAATGTTTAATTGAGAACATTTCATGAGAGCATCATAGGAATTAAAATACTATTCGTATCTCCACTCCTAATATGATACAAGAAATTTAGAAGTCTTTTATTATGAGTTAAAAAAATGTTCTAATATGTTCTTTAATTTTACAAATGATACCCTGTATAAAAATTTATGTAAATGATATATAATATGATATAGGAGAGATACACATGTTTCATATATCAAATATTATCAAATACACATGTATTAGTTTAATAAACTAATCAAATGAAATATTCATCAAAATTTTAGTTAGCATCAATAATGTTAAATATACATATATAATAAAAACAAAATACATTTTAAGATGTGAAATGTTTATCTATAAAAAGAAGAGAAACACAATTTTTTTGGAGAAAGATTTTGTAAGCACTTTTTGAATTATAGAGTTTTCAAGTTAATATTTTGAATATTTTTATTTTTTGTCATGTTTTTTGAATATGTATTTTTTAACTTGATATTTAGATAATTCATTACAACATAAAATTTTATCTTAAAAACATTCCATAACGTTGTTTTTTACTTGAACTATTACAATTGATATATATATTTTTTAATATGAAAAAGATTCATAAATATCAATATAATTTTAATAATTTCTAGATTAGTAAGGGGAAGAAATATTTTTCTCTCAATTTATAATATAATAGTTACCCAATTAAAATAAAAATAAGAGACTGATTTTTTACAAGTGATCAAAGTTAAAGTATATTCAAATAAATGGGGATTTTTAAAATTTAAAAAATATAAAAAATCTAAATGATTAATTGAATATTGGGATGTTTGATATTTTTTGTAGATAATTTCAATGCATAGATATATAAAAAAATTAATGTGTGTAGTGGGAAAATTGTTTTGTATAGAGCATTTCAATTCTACATACAAACATTATATAATATTTATTACAACTTCATTCTCCTATACTTGTATATTTATCATTTTATATGGTGTCTTCTAATGTATTCCTGAAATAATACTTTGAATTACTATGATTGGAATTCTTTTAATATGTATTTATAAAATAGACAACTTGGTTTAAATAATGAATATTCATAATTAATTATTATTCTTCACTTAATGGTATAATCAAAATCGCATTACAGTTGCATTTATAATTGATTATGAGAAAAGGATGCAATTTATATTAGGAGTGACATTTTAACATCTTATTATTAATTTTTGGATTTGTTTATGTGTTTTGTGTAATCTCTTTCTATAATTGGTTTACTCCTAAGATTTTGTGCATGTATTTTTTTTTTCAATTTTCTTAATTGAGTTCGTCATATTATATCCACTCTTATCAAATTTATTTTAAAGATAAGCTAAAACCTGGTGTGTTTCCTTAATTTTAGACCTAAATTAATTTATTGCACTTATATTACTAATTTAGCTAACTTAATTTTTATATAATAATTTAGGAAGCTCTATTTATCCTTATTACATTCAAAATAAGTCAAGCTGTTAAATAATTAGAAATTAAAACATCATGTAACAAAGATTAATTTACAATAAATATAGATTAAAACTAATAGAAAACACTATACTCATATAATATGAATAATATTTTCTATTTAATTAGTAATGAAATTAAAATATGAAAACAAAGAAGAGATTTTGGTGAGTGTGTCTAATGAGTTTTCACTGGTTGGAAAGATTTGGATATGAAGATAAAAACATATTTTTGATATGATGAAAAATATATATTTGTTTATCTCATTAAACATTTAAATCCATGGTATAAAAGAAATGCTATGAAATCCTACATATGTTTTATACACATAAGTGGTTTTTCTTAAATTATACTATGTGGCTATTTTCAAAATGAACTTTTATATCATGTGTTGATTTTGTATTTGAATAAGATAGTTTGTGTTTACTAAAAAATAAATGCAATAAAAATTAATATATATAAAAACACTATAATCAATTGATACAAATAATAATAAGTCTTTTTTCTTATAAATCAATTTAAAACATGAAAATAAAGAATACATACACGTGAGTGTGTCCAATATGTTTTCACTAGTTATTTTTGATACGAAAATGAATATATCATTTGGAAATTTTATTAACATATAAATCTACACTCTATATTTAATGCTTAAAAATCTTACATATGTCTAATATGTAATGTAATTTATTTCTCTTGAATTATATTTTGTGGCTAGATTTAAAATGAACTTTTGTATCACGTGCTGATTTTATATTTGAATAAAATAGTTTGTGTTTACTTAAAAATAAATGTAATTAATATAAATATTCAAATAAATGTAATTAAAATAAATATTCAATAAATATAAATGAAAAATAATAAAAAATACTATACTCAATTAATATGAACAATAATTTCATTTTCCTTATAATTGAAATTAAAATATGAAAATGAATAAAACATACCATGAGAGTGTCCAAAAATAATTTCTTGGTTGGAAGTATTTAGGTATGAAAAGAATGGAATATTTTTTATAAGATGATAAATATATTTTTTGGCTATATTTTTCAACATTTAAATCCTAACCTTTAAGTTAACACTCCAAAAGTATACATAATCTTTGTATGTAATGTAAGTTTTTTTTATTATATAATGTTATTTGGATATATTCACAAATAAATGATATATCATGTGTTGATTTTATATTTCAATAAGAAATTTTTTGTTTACTAGTATTTTTTTAAATATAAGTTAGCTATTATGAAAATTAGAATCTTCGTTAATATCATATAAAGACAATGGATATTTGCATCTTAAAAAATATATTAAGACCTCGTAAGGAAGTATGATAATGCATGGGTTAATATTTTCATAACCAAAGAATAGATTCATCATCGCATAAAAAAGATGTCATTATTGTAATTTAAAATGTAAAGCTTGCTACGTACTACACAAGAAATATTAAATGCTCACTAGTGTTTTCATGTTTTTGATGCCATACAACTATAATAAATCAAAAAACATGTGGTAAAGATATACATTGGTTTTTGTGTGATAATTTATTTTATTTAACCTTTCACATTTATTATGTAGATATTTTGATGTGCTTCTAGGAGATTTCAAGTGTTTCAAGTACCTATGTTCTTCTCACCAAGAACATGTCATACAATAGTGTGAATATCTACATTGGATGTTGATTATTATGATATGACATTATGTATGGCACAACCTATTTATAAATGATTGCAGTCTTGGTGTAGGAAAAAGATTCCATTTATGACTTTCTTTTAACTAGATAATATTAAATATTGTGAAAGAAATTAAAATAACCTTTCATGAAAGAAATAAAAAAGAATATATATAGCTCAGAGAAAGAGTGTTTCATGATAATGATATTAATATTACACTAGAACATAAAAATTAAGAATGAATTGTCTTAATGAAAAATAATGGTTGGAGGATATTGTTCTAAAAATTAATAAATTACATCCTATATGTACTAGTTGAGATATTTGTCAATTTCCAGTGAGTCCTCTAGGTATAGTATAAATTTTGGTGCACATATATAAGCATAATTCATCTTATTCTTCCAATCTAGACTAATTTTATCCCCAACATCAATTTCCTCTAATTTTGGTGTATATCTATGAGTTATTTTATTTTTTAATGAACCCAAAAACTATCAAGAACAAAAAAATTATGAATAGGCTAAGATCTTGAAACAATACTCAGAATTGATTCCCATTGATTGATTAAAACAATTATAAATGTAAACCATAATTAAATAAGTCTCAATTTAAAAATTAGAGTTGACATGCAAAAATTTGAAATAAATTAAAATCTAAAAAAAAATATCTATTTTTAGCAGTCGCTATTTATAGTATGTTTTGCATGCAAACAAATATGGCTCTAAAAATTTCCTAAAATAATGTAAATACTAAAATAAGCCTATATAATGAAATTAAACTAATGTTGACTTCTGGTTCTAAAAATATACAATTTCTAAAAATTTAAAATTCTCAAAAAAATCATTAAACTATAATTTCAGACCCTTAAATGATCACGTTTGGCCTCTAAAAAATATAAAAATCAAATTTAAGAGGATATAGAGGCTTAGTCCAAAATAATTTTTTCTGAGATGGTCATTTTGGCATGTGAAAGAGCTCAAATGGAGTTACGGGTCAAATTTTATGGCCTCCAGAAGGTTGGCCTATTTTTTTGCATCATTCCTCCACTCTAGACTAATTAAGGCCCAAGATGAATTACCTCTAATTTTGATAGTGTTTTCACCACAATTAAGATAATAAAATATTCATGGTACGAAATGTTATCTAACCAGAAGATAAGCAAAAAACAATGTAGGCCACTTTGTTAATATAAATAATTTTGAGATAACTTGGCCAAATGTAGATGCATAAGTCTAATATTGAGATTCTATGTTATCACGTCTTTAATCTACTTTGGTTACGAATTATTATATCATTACAAATAGTTAGAACCATTCTTATATTATTATTTATATTTTATGTATGGTGTCATATTGATTTATTAACATAATAAAAAATATATTCTCAAACTCTGTCATATAACAGTAATATATAAAATATATGAACTATGTCATGCCCCTAAAGCACCATTATCTCTTGATGCACCACTATATCCTAGTTCGTACCCATTTATTGTACCTATCTATCTAGTTATAGATGTTTCCCATTGACTTGGTATTGCTACACTAGTATCACCTACCAAGCTATCTCTATAATCACCCCATCGGGGCTCCTATGGACACTATGTCAAAACTTTGGCCTCATAATACCATAGTTCCTCCATTGTAGCCAAGTATCATGCCATGAGGATGTT
The DNA here is from genome assembly GCA_037957365.1 of Torreya grandis. Classification (NCBI taxonomy): domain Eukaryota; kingdom Viridiplantae; phylum Streptophyta; class Pinopsida; order Cupressales; family Taxaceae; genus Torreya; species Torreya grandis. Next base: position 1,095,736 of record JARHVA010005791.1, on the reverse strand, counting down.
GCCGAGTGACCCTATCTACATTGAAACTACTCCTCTTCCTCTCTACCTTAGATAATCCCTCTCTTATTTAACCAAGGTGAGTGAAGACTATGCCTAGTACCTATCACCTGTTAGAGTACAACCTAACCCTATAAGGTAGCAAATCAACCCTATAAGGTAGCCACCTACCCTTGTAATTCCATGAGTTATACCTACGTAATGGATAATAATCCTCTTATCTATCCATTAGGGCCAACCCCTATACATATTCCCTCTAGCCCCCTCTACAACTTGGGTCCACAACTATCATCATCATACCTTCGTCATCTCTACCTATATCTACCACTACATATAATGCTTGGTACCATGCCATGTACCCATATATAAACCTATCATCATCTATCTATGCCCTAGATGGTAGCTCCTCATTCTCTAGCAAAGTTAGCATGGAATTTGGCTCAGGCAAAATAATCTCTGTCTTCATTCATTTACCTCATAAATGCACCTAGAATACCCTATATGAAGCCAAACTATTTGGATACCCTATCAAAAGGTATAATATCCATATCCCCATCCTACCTACCAAGTATCCATCTATAGCTTTATAGTGGAAGGGTCTACCTATTGTACTTGAGCCATGCTAGAAATTAAAAATAAGGTCTCAAGGTGATGTCACCAATCACTAGTGCACCCAGTGCACCCCAAAATTAAATCAATGTAATGGGATCCTCCGCCCAGACCTAGTGTGAAAAAATCACCCCTCTATTACATAAATTTGACTAAAAACTCAATCTATTGTACCCTACACATGGTAATCCCATTGGCCTCAACACTTAGATGTGCTCATAGGTCTAGTTATGTAAAACCAGGATAACATTAATACCATACCTCCTATGGTCCTTGAACCCCCATAGCCCCCTATATATTTAAATTAAGAGAATAGGTACCCAACTAAACATGGTCTACCCTAGTAGCAACTCCACCAGAACTCCCAATAGTAATATGGGAACCACTCATGGCTCGATTCAGAAAGAGCAAAGTAGGAGATGACCATCATGAGCATGGTCAATAGTCTCATCTCCCTTAAAGCCCCTACATACAACATGTTGTAGTTAAACCCACTAACATGCCATCATACCTAATCAATATCAATTTCCATACAAAATATCCATGAGCTCCTCTCACTCATCTCACACTATTTGATAGATCATATCACCCTAGAGTGAAAGCTATGTGATCTTATGAACATCGTCTACCAAGATTATCATCTCAACAATCAAAAATAAAAATGTACTTATAGTAGGATCCAATTTCTCATTGTGTGCTATGATCATAGAGGTATCATGATGCACATATTGGTAGTGCCTCATCACCCCCAATCTAACCTCTTCCATATGGTCCTAGTCTACTAGGGTCATCCCCTTCTAGATTTTGATGAAGATAGGTGACACTTGATCGTGCATATGTATCTATTCCCTAGCCTATACCAATTCAAAAATAAAACTTAATCACCTACACAATTATCGTCTACCTTATCTTTTAAGCTACTAACCTATTTCCTTATCTATTCTACCCATCTACCCAATACCTTCTAAATTTTCCCCTGAAACCTACAATACTAGCCTATACCTAGTAAGTAAACACTTCCTTTGCCTTAATATTTTTACACACTTTACAAACCTATCTCTTATCTTAATTGACCACTGATAATCATGGTGATTATTGATGATCAAACATCTATGTTCTCAAACATGTTGACCATCGATGATTGGACTCGATCATCAATGGTCACTATGGGTGTTCTATAAAGTAGAACACATAAACATTACCATACCCTAAATATACCTAAAATGTAACTAATGTAACATAATTTGATACCTTGATGTCCCAAACCACCCCAAGATACCTATTCACCCCATAAATTTCTAATTTTGCATGTAAATTTACATGTAATCCCAAAAAACCTTAACTAGGGCATCCAAATTCAATCTACACCTACCCTCACCTAGTGTAATTGAAAATTCAAGCTAAGATACTAAATTAAGGGTACACCGAACCTTTTTTCATGACAATCATTATGGAGTCAGATGTAGGCCTACTCATCTTCATCCATGCCCACATGCTCCCTACATATTGACTAGTGATCTAGGTCCACTCTCTACCTCATCTAGCTATCAACCTCCACCTTAATAGTCAACATCAAAAAGATTTTTACACAAAATCATATAGAACACTATATAATAAAGTCAATAATAGCCAAAGTAACAATGAGTTAATAGTGATTCACATTTCACTTTTACCCCATGGAATTTTAGGGTTTCCACCCTGACCATCAATGATCACCCTTGAGTAGCATGACCATTAACTATCAAAGAGCCCACCCATTATTATTCTTTCCTATAACACCCCTCTTTAACTAGACTACAAGTTATTCAACCCACCTGACCACCTCATTAGCTTGTTTTTGGTCTATTTCATCCCAATCAACACATATTTTGTTGCATTTTTTGCCTATTCCTTTGACCATACTGACACCATTACCATGTTGACCAATTTTTAAACTCGCACCACCTCACACCTACCTAACCCACTTGTGTCTTTTTGGAATCACTTCTTACCTTAGATACCCACAAAAATTGACACATTTATCTTTTCACTCCAAGCCCCTCCTACCTTGGATACCCACTAAAACATAGACATCATGTAAAATAATTGATAGGAATCATATAATCACTTATGCATAATGCTATGGCCCATTTTTCCCATCACCTATTATTCTCAATACAATTTGATCAATGCATGATCTTGGCTATCTCACATTTTTATTTCACTTTGCACATATATTTACGCTTCAATTCCCAAATTATCACCCATCTTCATGACATTCACCTTCGTCATCACCTTCACCCACCTTATCAAAATCATACTTGATTCTATTTTACCTTATCAATTCTTGGTTGAAGGGGGAACACCTCCCATACTTGAGACAAATATACCTTTTACCAACACCTATTTTTGTCTTGTAGCTTATTAATTTAACCTGTATAACAAAAAGTGGCGAAATGTAGACACCAAAAATTGTACACTATGATTTCAAATGTCAAAATTCCCCTAGATTACTTTAGGAAACCCTCGGGACCAATATGCCCCTTCAACCCCTATTTAAGCCTAACCCATAACTAGTTTATTCAAAATAGAATAACCAACCTTTTACTGATTTTGAACCTTCACCTTTAATCATCGATGATCAGGATGATCATCAACAGTCAGCTTGACCATTGATGATTAGGGTGCACCTCCTTAACTAACCACATTCAAACCATCCATCATGATCTTCTAAATATAACTCATCTAAACCCATTTTTGAGTCATTTCATGAGTGAAAAATAATTAGAATGAATAGTTCATGTCTTGTTACAACTATCTTGACTTGTCTATAAGAACAAAAGAGAAAGAATGTGAAAAGATCTACAATTACTATCAAGAGCTTGTCCATCTAGTATTCTATTTTTATAGGTTGATCATCGTTAGTAATCTGTAAATCCAAATTCTATGTTAGAGAGCCAACTTTCCTCCATAGTTCTATCAAAGTGCCAAGTATCATTACTCTGTCAGAATCATGTCAGATTCCACCAATGAGTCAATCACTTCAAGCATCCACCTAATCATATTTCTACAAAGATAAGTACTTGATTTCCTACAATTAATTAATTTATTTTCCTTTCAAACTTGGAATAACACAAACCCATCTCTTATAATCCCACTTTTTGATCCTATCAATCCATCATTCATTAAATTTAATCTACACATAATAAGCATTGATGGTCTGTCCAATCAAAGATGGTCATCTTGACCATTGACGGGCACCTTAAGAATCAATGGTAAGCCCAACCACTAGTTGTAATTATTGCACTAAATTCCGACCAATTATTCCCACCTACCTACACTTAACTAAATATGATTTTTTGTGGCCCTACCTATTCACAGACCTCTACTTCATTTTTTGAAGTAGATCTTAGTAACCTAGCACTAGTATTAATTAGCTTACTTCTATATTAGTCATTTCAAGTCTCTTTCTTTGGAAAGGATTTTTTGTGTTCAATTCCAGTACCCTTTGATTATTGATGCAAGTAATTTATATTTTATTTATAAACTTAATTATTTAAATTGTATGGATTGACATCCCCCGAGGAAGCTCTTGCTTTCAAAATCTAGCTATCACTAGGCAATCCACCCAACTATCTATCTAACAAATAAATTTGCTTTAGTTATTTATTATCTCTAGGTCATCCTCTCAAGCCAAAGAGGAATTCCTTACAATATTTTGATTTCACATGTGCAATATTCAACAACTTTTTCAACCATACTTGTACTTAGTTTCTTCTTCTATTTTTGAAATATAAAATGAGAAATTCATTGAAATAAGATAAAATAAATATTATGATAATTATATAAACTCTCCACCTAATAGTCATGATTAATTCATAAAGATCCTTTGGGGTGCCCTACTATATTAACCACACATAATAGATAACATAGTCTGATAGGTTTATGGCTTGATTTAGTTTAAAAATGCATAATTATTGTTATGATAAATTCATTTCATTGAGATTGGATATCCAACATTAAAGTATCTAGTAACTAGCATCATTTAGAAACTTTAGGTTAATATATACACATTATATATGCATAATTTCAATTGATTATCAACCTACACAAGTTATATTAGGGTAGATGTCTAAATAAGAAAATTTTCACTAAAATTGTATATATTTTATTGAAAATACAAGCCATTCTATAAATTTGTTGTCCATTTCTTGTGATTAAATTTTAGGATTTAAGTATATATAACACTATAAATTAGGGGTGACCTTAGCTAACATACATTAAAAACTTTTCTCATACATAATCTAATGTCCAATAAAGAACATGACAGGAGAGCATCATAGGAATTGAAACCCTCTTCTAATCCCAACTCATAGTATGATATAAGGAAATTGGAAGTCTTTTATTATGAGTTGGAAAAATATCTTACTATGTTCCCCAATTTTATAAATGATAATATGAATACAAATTTATATGAAATGATATATAATATCATATACAATATATAAACATGTGTCATATATCCATTCTATTTGAATACACATGTATTAGTTTAATAAACTCATCACATGAAATATTCATGAAAATTTTAATTAGCATCAATAATGCTAAATATCCATATATAATCCCAAAAAATATACATTTTATGATGTGAAATGTTTATCTATAAAAGGAAAAGAAATGCATGTTTTTTGGAGAGGGATTTTGTAAGCACTTTTTGAATAATTGAGTTTCTAAGTTAGTATTTTTAATATTTTCATTTTTTGTCATGTTGTTTGAATAAATAATTTTTAACTTTATTTTTAGATACTTCATTAAAACATAAAACTTTATCTTAAACACATTTTGTATCATTATTTTTTATTTGAACTATTACAATTGATTTATTTAATATGTAGAAGCATCATAAATATCAATGTAATTTTAATATTTTCTAGATAAGTAAGGGAAAAGGTATTTTTTATCTCAATTTGTAAGATAATAGTTACCCAATTTAAACAACAAGAAGAGATATTTTGTTACAAGTGATCAAAGTTAAACTATAAGAAAATAAATGAAGATTTTTTAAATTTGTAAAATGTAAACAAATTAAAATTTTAATTGAAGTTTGGTATGTTTGATATTTTTTGTAGACAATTTCAGTGTGTAGTGATGCATTTTTTTCCAATTTACCTAATTGAGTTCTTTATATTATATCCACTCTCATCAATTTACTTTTGAAGATAATTTAAAACCTTTTGTATTTCTTTAATTTTAGATTTTAGTTAATTAAGTGCACTTATATTACTAATTTATATATAATATTTATATTAGTTATTAGCTAACTTAATACTCTTATACTTGTATATATACAGTTCTATATGGTGTCTTCATGTGGATTTGGAAATAATACTTTGAATTACTGTGAATGGGATTTTTTAATTTGTATCTATAAATAATACATCATGATTTAAATAAGGAATATTAAAAATTAATAATAATTCTTCACTTAATGATAGAATAAAAATAACATTGTAGTTGCAATTATAATTGAGTATGATAAAAACATGCCACTCATATTAGGAGTGACATTTTAATATTTGCTTCTTAATTATTGAAGATGTTTATTTTTTTTATGTAAGCTCTTTCTATAGTTCTATAACTCCTAAGATTTTTTGATGCATTTTTTTTTAAATTTTTCTTATTGAGTTCTTTATGTTATATCCACTCTCATCAATTTACTTTTGAAGATAATTTAAAACCTTTTGTGTTTCTTTAATTATAGATTTTAATAAATTAATTGCACTTATATTACTAATTTATATATAATATTTATATCAGTTATTAGCTAACTTAATTTTTATATAAAAATTTATGGAAAATATATTTATCCTTATTACATTGAAAATAAGTCAAATTGTTAAATAACCATAAATTATTAAAAAAAATACACGTAGCAAAAAATCAATATTAAATAAATATAAATTTAAACTAATAAAAAACACTATAATCATTTAATATGAATAATAATGTCATTTCAATTAGAAATTAAATTAAAATATAAAAACAAACAAGACACATTAGTGTGTGTCTTTAATGATTTTTAACTAGTTGGAGATATTTGGATATGAAGATAATGACATCTTTTTGATATGATGATGAATATATCCTTTGTCTATCTCATTTAACATTTAAATACATAGTCTACAAGAAATTCCCTAAAATCCTAGATATTTTTTATATGTAATGTAAGCTTTTTCACTTGAATTATAAATGTAGCTATCTTCAAGATGATCTTTTATATCATGTTTTGGTTTAATATTTGAATAAGATAGTTTTTGTTTATTGACAAATGTGTTTACTATACTCAATTAATATGAATAATAATAACTCTTTTTCTTAGAAATCAATTTAAAATATGAAAATAAAGAATACATACCAGTGAGTGTGTCTAATATGTTTTCATTAGTTCTTCTCGATACGATAATGAATATATCATTTGGTTATCTGATTTAACATTTAAATCCACACTCTATAGGTAATGCTACAAAATCTTATAGATGTTTAATATGTAAAGTTATTTCTCTTGAATTACATTATGTAGCTAGCTTCAAAATGAACTTTTATATCAAGCATTTATTTTATATTTGAATAAGATAGTTTGTGTATATTGAAAAAAAACACATGTAATTAAAATAAATATTCAATAAATATAAATTAAAAATAATATAAAATACTACACTCAATTAGTATGAATAATAATCTACTTTTCTATAGAATTGAAATTAAAATATGAAAATGAAGAAGACATACCATGAGTGTGTTAAATAATAGTTTACTGGTTGGAAATCTTCAGATATGAAAATAATGGCATATTTTTTATAGGATGATAAATCTATCCTTTCTCTATCTTGTTCAACATTTAAATCCAAAAATTAAAGGTAATATCGTGAAAGTATACATAATCTTTGTATGTAAGGTAAGTTTTTTTTTTGAATTATATTATTCATGTATATATTCAAAAAGAAATTTTATATCAAGTGTTGAATATATATTTCAATAAACAAAATTGTTTACTATTATTTATTAAAATATAAGTTAACTATTAGGAAAATTAGAATCTTCACTAATATCATATAAAGATAATGGCAATTTATAGCTAAAAATATATATTAAGCCCTCTTAGGGAAGTATGATAATGTGTCGTTTAATATTGTCATAACGAAAGGATAGATTCAATTTTGCATTAAAAAAGATGCCATTATAGTAATTTACAAATTAAAGCTTGTTGGGTACTACACAAGCAAGATAAAATGCTCACTGGTGTTTTCATGTTTTTGATGCCATACAACTTTAAAAAATCCACCAATATGTGGTAAAGATTTACATTGGTTTTTTTGTGGACATTATCTATATTTTTCCTTTCTCAATTCTTATTTAGATATTTAGAATTGATTCTAGGAGTTGTCAAGTGTTTGAACTACCTAGGTTTTTATCACCAATAGTATGTCATACAATAGTGTGAATATCTAGTTGGATGTTAACTATTATGATATGTCATTGCATAAGATAGAACCTATTTATAAATGAGTGAACCTAGGTTTTTATCACCATTTATGAGTTTTCTTTCACTAGATAATACTAAAGAGTGTGAAAGAAATTAAAATGAAATGTCATGAAAGAAACCAAAAATAATAGATATACCTTAAATCAATAGTGTTGCATGATAATGATCTTATTATTAAATGATAACTAAAAAATTAAGAGGGAGTTGTCTTAATATAAAATAATGTTTTGTAGGATATTGCACTACAAATTCATAAATTGCATCCTATATGTATTAGTTGAGAGCTTTGAGAGCTTTATCAGTTTATGGTTAATATTATGGGTATACTATAACTTTAGGTGCATATATATAAGCATGAGTCATCTTATTCTTGTAATATAGAATAATTTTATTGCAAAGATGAATTTCCTCTAATTTTGGTGCATATCTATAAGCATGATCTATTTTATTCTTTCACTCTAGACTAATTTTATGCCCAAGATGAATTGCCTCTAATTTTGATAGTGTTCTCAACACAATTAAGATAGTTAAAAAAATTAATGGTATGAAATGTTATCTAAGAGGCACATAATAAAAAAAATCTTTAGGCCATTTTGTTATTGAAAATAATTATGAGGTCTAGGGGGAGGGTCTGCGTATTGTACCTGAGCCTTGTTATAAACTAAAAATAAGGTCTCAAGATGATGTCACCAATCACTAGTGCACCTAGTGCACCCCAAAATTAAATCAATGTAATGGACTCCGCTCCCTACACCTAATGTGAAAAATCACTCCTTCATTACATAAAATTGACTAAGAACTCAATATATGTGTACCATACCCATGATAATCCCACTAGCCTCAGTACCTTGATGTGCTCATAGGTCCAAGAATATAAAACTAGGCTAATACTGATACCATAACTCCTATGGTCCCTGAACCCCCATAACCCCCTATATATTTGAATTAGGAGAATAGGTACCCAATTAAACATAGTCTACCCTAGTAGTAACTCCACCAGCACCACCAATAGTAATATGGGAACTGGTCACTACTCAAGTCACAAAGAGCAAAGCAAGATATGAGCATAATGAGTATGGTCATTAGTCTCATCTCCCTTCAAGCCCTTGAATAAAATTTGTTGTAGTTGAACCCACCAACATGCTATCAGACCTAACCAATATGATCTCCATATAAAGTCTCCATGAGCTCCTGCTGATCATCTCACTCTATATGATAGACCAGATCACCCTAGAGTGAAAGCTATGTGATCATATGAACATCCTCTAGTAATATAATCATCTCATTGATTGATAATAAGAATGTACTTATAGTGGGATCCCATCTCTCAATGAACTCTATTATAATATAGGTATCTTGAGGCACATATTAATAGTGCCTCATCACCCCCAACCAAACCTCTTCCATGTGGGCCTAGTCGGCTAGGGTCATCCCTTACTAGATTCTTATGAAGATATGTGACACTTGATCGTGCATATCTATATATTCCCTAGCCTATACCAATTCAAAAAAAATAGTTTAATCACCTACACCATTATCGTCTACCTTACCTTTAAAGCTACTAACTTATTTCCTTATCCATCATAGCCATCTACCTAATACCTTCTAAATTCTCCCCCTAAACCTACAATGCTAGATTTTACCTAGAAAGTAAAATCTTCCTTTGCATTATAATTTTTACAAACTTTCCAAACCTATCTCTTATCGTAGTTAACCACCGACAATCATGGTGAGTGTTGACAATTAGAAATATATGTTCTCAAGGATGTTTACCATTGACGGTTGGACTTGATCATCAACAATAACATGGGTATTCTATAATGTAGAACACATAAACGTTACCATACCCTAAATATACCTAAAATGTAACTAGTGCAACATACTTTTCTACCCTAAGGTCTCAAACCACCCTAAGATACCTACCCACCTCATCAATTTCCAATTTCATGTGTAAATTTACCTGTAATCCCAAAAAACCCTAACTAGGGAATCCACATTCAAAGTACACTTACCCTCACCTAGTGAAATTACAAATTAAAGGTAAGCTACTAAATTAAGGGTAAACACTAACTTATTTCATGATAATCATTATGGAGTTAGATGTAGGCCTACTCATCCTCATTCATGCCCACATGCTCGCTACATATTGATTAGTCCTCTAGGTCCACTCTCTACCTCAACTAGCTATCAACCTCCACCTCAATAGTTACCATCAACAATATTTTTAGCCAAAATCACAAAACACACCAGATCTCAAAGTCAATAATAGCTAAAGTAACAATGAGTTAATAGTGATTCACATTAAAATTTTACCCCATAAAATTTTAGGGTTTCCATCTTGACCATTGACGATCACCATTAAGCCGCATGACCATTAACTATCAAAATCCCACCCCTTTTTACTCTTACCTGGAATACCCTTCTTTAAGTAGACTAAAATTCAACCCACCCACCCATGGGGACTACCTTCTCCACCCACCTCGACCACCTCATTAGCTTATTTTTGGTCTATCTCATCTCAATTAGAATGTATTTTGTTGCATTTTTTTCCTATTCCTTTGACTATAGTGACACCATTAACATATTGACCACTTTTTAAACTCATACCACCTCACACTTACTAGACCCACTTAATTCTTCTTAAAAGAAATTCCTACATCAAATACCCATAGAACCTGATCCATTTATCTTTTCAATATGAGCCCTTCATATCTTGGATACCCATTGAAAGATAGACATCATGTAGAAGACTTGATAGGAATCATCTGATTAGCTATGCCTAATGCTATGGCCCAATTTTCTTATCACTTATTCTTCTAGCACTAATCCTTATTTTTACTAAATATGGCAACCTAATCAATACATGATGTTGGCTATCTCACCATTTTATTGCACTTTGCACATTTATTTACATTTCAATGTCCAACTTATCACCCACCTTCATGACATTCACCTTCGTCATCACCTTCACCCACCTTATCAAAATCATACTTGATTTTATTTTACCTTAAAAACTCTTATTTTAAGGGGGAACACCTCCCATAATGGAGGCAATTAGACCTTTGACCAACATCTATTTTTGTCTTATAGCTTATTTATTTAATCTACATAACAAAAAGTGGAAAAGTATAGACACTTAAAATCCACACACCATGATTTCAAATGTCAAAATTCCCTTGGACTACTTTAGGACCCCCTTGGGACCAATTTGACCCTTCGACCCCTATCCAAGCCTAACTCATAACTAGTTTGTTAAAATTATATTAACTAACATTTTACCCATTTTGAACCTTCACCATTGATCGTCGATGATCGTGATGATCATCGATGGTTAGCTTGACCATTGATGATTAGAGTGTAACTCTTTAGCTAGCCATATGCAAACCATCCACCGTAATTTTCTTAATATAACTCATCTAAACCCATGTTCATGTTATTTCATGAGTGAATTATAATTATAATAACTAGTTCATGTCTTGTTACAACTATCTTGCCTTACCTATAAGAACAAAAGAGTAATAAGGTGAAAAATATCTATAATTATTATCAAGAGCTTGTGTATATAGTATTCTATTTCTATATGTCAATCATCATCAGTAATAAAGTGCCAAGTATCATTACACTATCAGAATCATGTAAGACTCCACCAATGAGTCAATCACCTCAGGCATCCACTTGATCAGCTTTCTACAAGATAAGTACTTTATTTATTTCATTCAAAAACTTTATTAGTCTTTCAAAATTAGCCTAGCACTGAACCATCACTCAAAATTCCACTTTTTTATCCTTTCAATCAGTCATTCATCAACTCATATCTACACATAGTAACCATCAATGGTCTATCAAATCAAAGACGGTCACCCTGACCATTGACGTTCAGCTTAACCATCAATGGTAAGACCATTCACCAATGGTCATTGTGGTATTAAATTATAGAAAGTTATTTCCACCAACCTACCCTAGACCAAATATTATTTTTTATGGCCCTATCTATTCATAGACCTCTGCCTGATTTTTTGAAGTAGATCCTAACCACCTAGCACTAGTATTAATTATCTTACTTCTATATTAGTCATTTCAAGTCTATTTATTTGGCAAGAATTTTTTATGTTAAATTATAGTATCTTTTTATTATTGATGCAATAATTTATATTTTATTTATAAACTTAATTATTTAAAATGTGTGGATTGACATCCCCCGAGAAAGCTCTTGCATTAAAAATCTAGCTATCACTAGGCAATCCACCCAACTATCTGTCTAACAAATAAATTTGCTTTATTATTTTTATATCTTTAGGTCATCCTCCCAATCCAAAGAGAAACTCTTTAAAATATTTTTATTTCATGTGCGTATGATTAAATAACTTTTTCAACCATATCGTACATAGTTTCTTCTTCCTTTTTTGAAATATAAATGAGAAATTGACTGAAACATGATTAGACAAAGATTATTATAATTATAACAACTATCCACCTAATAGTCATGATGGATTCATAGAGATCCTTTGGGGCACCCTACTATATTAACCACACATCATATACAACATATTCTGTTAGGTTTATGGCTTGATTTACCTTAACAAGGCATAATTATTGGTATGATAAATTCATTTCATTGAGATTGGCAATCCAAAATTAAAGCATCTAGTAAATATAATCATTAAAAAAAATTAGGTTAATATATACAAATTATATATGAATAATTTAAATTGAATATTGACATGCACAAGTTATATTAGGGTGGATGTATAAATAAGAAAATTTGCAATAAAATTGTAAATTTTATTGAAAACACAAGCCATTCTATAAATTTGTTGTCTATTTCTTATGATTAAATTTTAGGATTTAAAGATATATAACACTAAAAATTATGGGTGACCCTAGTTAACTTACATTAACAACTTTTCTCATACACAATCTAATCTCCAATTAAGAACGTGATAGGAGAGCATCATAAGAATTGAAACCCTTTATTAATCCCAACTCCTAGTATGATATAAGGAACATTGAAGTCTTTTATTATGAGTTAGAAAAATGTCTTAATATGTATTTTACAAATGATAATGTCAATACAAATTTATATGAAAAGATATATAATATCATATACAATATATAAAAATGTGTCATATATCCAATTTATTTAAATACACATGTATTAGTTTAATAAAATAATCAAATGAAATATTCATGAAAATTTTAATTAGCATCAACAATGCTAAATATACATATATAATCCAAAAAAATATACATTTTACAATGTGAAATTTTTATCTATAAAAGGAAAAGAAATACATGTTGTTTGGAGAGGGATTTTTCAAGCACTTTTTGAATTATTGAGTTTTTAACGTTATACTTTGATTATTTTCATTTTTTGTCATGTTGTTTGAATAAATAAATTTTAACTTTATTTTTATACAATTCATTAAAACATAAAAGTTTATGTTAAACATGTTTCATAGCATTGTTTTTAATTTGAACTATTACAATTGATTTATTAATTTGTATAATATGTAGAAGCATCATAAATATCAATATAATTTTAATATTTTCTAGATCAGTAAGGGGAAAAAGTATTTTTATCTCAATTTGTAAGATAATAGTTACCCAATTAAAACAAAAAGAAAAGATATTTTTTTACAAGTGATCAAAGTTAAAGTATATGAAAATAAATTAGGATTTTGTAAATTTGTAAAATGTAAACAAATTAAAATTTTAATTGAAGTTTGGTATGTTTGATGTTTTGTGTAGATAATTTCAGTGCATAAATGTAAAAACATTTTAATGTGCATGGTGGGAAAAATATTTTCTATGGAGAATTTCAATACTACCTATAAACATTATATATTATTTAGAACAACTTAATTTTCTTATACTTAAATATATATAGTTTTGTATGGTGACTTCATGTGGATTTGGAAAAAATACTTTGAATTACTGTGAATGGGATTTTTTACTTTGTATTTATAAAAAATACATCATGATTTAAATAATGACTATTTAAAAATTAACAATTATTCTTCATTTAATGATAGAAAAAAAATAACATTGTAGTTGTAATTGAGTATGATAAAAACATGCCACTCATATTAGGAGTGACATTTTAATATATTCTTCTTAATTATTGAAGATGTTTATGTGTTTTATGTGAGCTCTTTCTATATTTCTATAACTCCTAAGATTTTGTGATGCATTTTTTTAAAAAAATTCTTTATTGAGTCCTTTATATTATATCCACTCTCATCAATTTACTTTTGAAGATAAGTTAAAACCTTGCGTGTTTCTTTAATTTTAGATTTTAATTAACTAATTTCACTTATATCACTTATTTTTAGATAATATTTATATTAGTTATTAGCTAGCTTAATTTTTATATAGAAATTTAGGGAAAATATATTAATCCTTATTACATTGAAAATAAGTCAAATTTTTAAATAATCATAAACTATTAAAAAATACATCTAAAAAAAATTAATATTAAATAAATATAAATTAAAAATAATAAAAAACACTATACTCATTTAATTTGAATAATAATGTGGTTTCAATTAGAAATTAAATTAAAATATGAAAACAAAGAAGACATGTCAATGTGTGTCTTTAATGAGTTTTAACTAGTTGGAAAGATTTGGATATGAAGATAATGACATATTTTTGATATGATGATGAATATATCCTTTGTATATCTCATTTAAAATTTAGATACATGGTCTAAAAGAAATGCTGAAAAAGCCTACATATGTTTTATATGTAACATAAGCTTTTTAACTTGAATTATACTATGTGGCTATCTTCAAAATGAGCTTTTATATCATGTCTTGGTTTTATATTTGAATAACATAGTTTGTGTTTACTAAAAAATGTGTTTACTATACTCAATTAATATGAATAATAATAACTCTTTTTTCTTAGAAATCAATTTAAAATATGAAAATAAAGAATACATACCAATGAGTGTGTCTAATATGTTTTCATTAGTTCTTTTCGATAAGATAATGAATCTATCATTTGGCTATCTGATTTAACATTTAAATCCACATTTTATAGGTAATTCTTTAATATCTTATAAATGTTTAATATGTAATGCAAGTTATTTCTCTTGAACTGCATTATGTGGCTAGCTTCAAAATGAACTTTTATATCAATTGTTGATTTTATATTTGAAATAGATATTTTGTGTATATTAAAAAAAAAACACATGTAATTAAAATAAATATTCAATAAATATAAATTAAAAAATATAAAAAATACTATACTAAATTAATATGAATAATATTCTCCTTTTCCTTAGAATTGAAATTAAAAAATGAAAATGAATAAGACATACCATGAGTGTGTTCAATAATAGTTTATTGGTTGGAAATCTTAAAATATGACAATAATGACATATTTTTTACAGGATGATAAATCTATCCTTTCTCTATCTTGTTCAACATGTAAATTCAAATATGAAAGGTAATGCTGTGAAAGTATACATAAGATTTGTATGTAAGGTAAGTTAATTTTTTTAAATTATCTTATTCAAGTATATATTCAAAAGTAAATTCTATTTCAAGTGTTGAATATATACTTTAATAATATTTTTTTTGTTTACTATTATTTATTAAA